>VWYP01026932.1:14034-51276 GCA_013400435.1 Pycnonotus jocosus | reverse complement strand
AGGATCCCAGCACCCCAGGGAGGATCCCAGCACCCTGGGCAGGATCTGAGCACCCCAGGGAGGATCCCAGCACCCCAGGCAGGATCCCAGCACCCTGGGCAGGATCTCAGCACCCCAGGCAGGATCTCACCATCACACTGCCCTGGGTGCCTCCAGAGCCGCAAATCTCCAAAATTCCCTTCACTCAGAGCGCTGCTCTTTGTCTCCTCTTCCTCTCCCCCATCCCAGCTTTTCCAGGAGCTGCCGCTCCCCCGAAATTCCTGCTCTGACCCCTCTGCTCCCCCAAACTCCCAGGGAGAGCCCTGAGCAGGGACCAAGCTCCCCCCCTTGCCCTCCCCTGGCCCGGGAGAAGGAGGAGGAGGATGGAGAGGAGAGCAGCAGGGCAGGCCCGCAGAGGAAGGAATGTCCCTGTTCCTGTGCTATCCCGGGATTTCACACCTCACACAACGAAACCGGGCCAAGGGAACTGCCGGCAATTCGGGTTTCTGGGCTGCTAAAGGAGCCCGGCAATTCGCAGGAATTTTCGAACCTCTTCCATTAGTTGTGGTTTCATAAATCCTAACCCTAATCCACTGATATTCTAACCCATATCCATTGATATTCTAACCCTAATCCATTGATATTCTAACCCTAATCCACTGATATTCTAACCCTAATCCATTGATATTCTAACCCTAATCCATTGATATTCTAATCCTAATCCACTGATATTCTAACCCTAATCCATTGATATTCTAACCCTAATCCATTGATATTCCAACCCTAATCCATTGATATTCCAAACCTTCCAGGGACTGGCAGTAAGGAAACATAAAATAAAAAACCCTCCAGGACCCCAGGAGCTTGGGAGGCTTTGGTGTTGCCTTTCTTTTTCCTTATAAAGAAAATTTTTGCTGTTCTTGTAAAATGCAGGAATCATAGCAGAGATTATTCTTGTCACAGGCTGTCCCATCTGATTAAATTAAATCGCTCTCCAAATACTTTCAAGAACTGTTCCCTCTGTCCTGTAGCTGGATTTGTGTTGTATTTAATGAAACTAATATTTAGACATCCCTGAAGGGTTTGCTGGGGCCTGAAACAACTCTGTGTACAAGAGAAATGTATAAATAAACGGGCTGTGGAGCAGCTGCTCACGCTGTGTGCATGAAATAAACGCAATAAATTGGTGTTGGACACTTCTGACCTGACCCACATCCAACCCTTCCATTCATCCCCTTCTGCCACTCTCAGGACCAAGAGGAAAAACATTTCCACCGCTTAAAGAAGGAAAACACAAACCACTGAAGAACTCCTGGAGTCCTCGATTCTAAAGAAGTGAAGGATTTATTAATTACAAATTACGTTTTCCAATGGAAAAATGAGCTTCCTGCAAGGCTGGCTCTTGGAATCCCCCTGGTTTTACAGTGCACAGTGAAATCACCCAGCAGCTGTACAAAGACTGCCCTGTCAGAGAGAGCTCAGCTCTGCCTTCCTAAGGGGGGCTCAGCTAGAGAATGGCCAGGCACAGGCAGAGAGACAAAAAAAAAAGGGATGGAGAGAAGCAGCTGAGACTCCGGGCATTCCAAAGGTCCTACAGGATTTTGGCAGAAGAGAGAAGAACGGAGAGAACAAATAAAATCCGCTCTGTGCACGCAGGAGCAAAGCCCAGCAGAAGAGCTCTGTGCTCCCAGGGGATGCTCCTCTGCACACAGGGAGCGATTCCCTTTGCTCCAGGTTTTTCCAGAGCTGTTCCCTCAGACACTGCCCAGCTCCCAGGGGGGACAGGGACCCCTCAGTGCCAGTGTGCCCAGCTCTGGCAGCGACACAAATCCACACTCAGCACCTGTGCATGAGCACAGAGCAGCCTGGGCTTGGGGCAGGGCAGGGGGGATTTATCACGGAATTCCTGCAGGATTGGGACCTCAGGGCTCTGCTCCTTCAGGCTCTGCTGCTCCCCTGTGACAGGGGGATCACAAAACCCCAAAATGGTCTGGAAGAGACCTGAAATCCCATTCATCCCACCCCTGCCCTGTCCAGGGACACCTCCCACTGTCCCAGGCTGCTCCAGGCTGCCCTTGGACACTTCCAGGGGAATTCCATCCCAGTCCCTCCCCACCTTCCCAACCAAGAATTCCTCCCCAAGATCCCACCTAACCCTGCACTCGGGCAGTTTGAAGCCATTTCCCCTTTCCTGTCCCCCTCCATCCCTCTCCCCTTTCCCTGTCAGCTCCTTCAGGTCCTGCAAGGGGCAGTTGGGTCACCCCAAAGCTTCTCCTCCCCAGGCTGAGCACGGAGTGACACCAAAATCCTCTTTGTGGAGTAAATCACACCCTGCCCCAAGTGCCCACCCCACTCCAGCAGCTCCAAGAGTCAGGAAAAGTCATTTTTTAAAACCTTTTCGATAAAACCTTGTTTTTAATCCCCCAGAACCTTGGAGGTGCTCCTGGAAGGTTCCCAAACCTCTGCCTCCTCTCTGAGCTGGCTTCTCTAAAAACTCCACTTAAATTTTATTTTACTCACATCAAGACCTGGGACCTTGAACAGCTCAAGGGTCTGACAGATCTCTGGTGTGTGGCGAGTTACAAACCTGCAAAAATCAGTGCTAAAACCCCCAGTCACGCCCCTTATTTTAACAAACAAAACCCAGAACTTTCTGCCCACATCCCAGGCTGGCTGATTGCTGTTGAGTTTGGGATTAATTTCAGCCTCATTAATGATGTCCACAGAGAATCCCTGCCCTGAGCCCCTCTCCTGGCACAGGAGCCCCTCCACAGGTGCTGCTCTCTCTCCCCACACCACGCCAGGTTCTGGAGATAATTCTAATTACTGTGAGTTTGGTGAGAAACATCTCAGCCTCAAGGAGTGACCTGAGAAGGGGAGACCCACAAAAAGCTGAGCCCAGACCTACAAGGAACTCCATTAATCCAGTTAAGAGGGGAAATCACACCAGTTTTTAGTACCAGGATTATTTTGCTGCCCTTCAGCAAACTCCAAAGCTCTAACAAAGTGTCTACAACACTGGAAATGAGGAGGTTTTGTTAAAAAAAAACCAAAAAAACCAGAGAAATCCACAGGCTTTTGAGTGTGACACCTGCCTCAAAGTTTTCATTTACGACAGAAAATTCACAGCTGATAAAGAGCGAGGGCTGAACAAAGAGAGCAGAGCAGAAAAGGCAGAGCCAGACACCAGTGGGGGCAGGATTTTGTTTGTCCCTCTGGGAATTTTGTCAGGAAGATGAGCCCAGCCCAGCTGAGAGAGACAAAGGAGGAGACATCCTGGACAGAAAATTCAAGGGGTTTAAAATCTCCTCATTTTAGGAGAGCATCAGAGGGGATGGATTTTCTATCCCAATGGATTTCCTATCACAAAGAATTCATTGGGGTTGTTGTGTTGGGTCTTTCGTGATTTTTTTTTCGTGTGTGTGGGGGTTTTTCTTGGTTTTTTTGGTTTTTGGTTTTTTTGGGTCTTTTTTTTTTGTTGGTTTGGGGTTTTTTTTGGGTTTGGTTTTTTTTTCAGGGTGGGGAATTCTGATGTTTTTTGTTTTGTTTTGTTTTTTAAAGAAGCAAAGCAAAAATCACCTGCATTTTGTTCAAGGGAATTCCCAGGATTTGCTAAGCAGGGATGGCTCTGCTGGCCCGGTTTAGAGCATGGATTAACCCTTTCACACACACACAATTAACAGCAACGCTGCTGAGGATCAGCAACAACAACTCTGCTGCTCAGGGAACTGCATCCCAGCTGAGATTCCCTGCCAGCACAGCCAGGGCAGGGATCTCTCTGGGACAGCACAGCAGGGGAAATCCAGGAATGTTGGAGAAGCACTGGAAATTTGTGTGCCCAGCTCCCTGCAGCCCAGGGAGGGACAAGGACAAGCAGCAGTGTCCCCAGTGTGAGCCCAGCTGGTGTTTATGGGCAGGAGAACCTTCCAGACATCTGGATCCACACCAAAAACCCCACCAGAGACATCTCAGCAGGATGGGCTCTGCCAAATCTTCTCTCTCTTTTTACAGTCTGAGGGTTTGGGGATGGGGATGGGGGCTTCCTTTTGCACAAGGGCAGCACCAGATGTGCAGAGGAATCAGTGAAAAGTAGGATCTTAAAGGCTTTCAACATTGCACCTTCCTTTGATGAAAACGGCAAGCAAACAACACCCCAAAAACAAAAAAAATTCCTTCTTTACATCCATTTAAAAGGGCAAAGCCATTACAAGTAACAACAACAACAAAAAAATGTTAAAGAGAAAAAAACTTGGCTTAAACCTTTTTTCCTTGTTACAAAATACTGACTCTTTCAAATTAAACATTTTTCTTAAAGTGTTCTGTGTTTGTTTCTTTCATTTTTTTTTTTTTTGACTCTGAACTGCCACCATCCTCTGAAGCAAAGTTATCTCCTTCCACACCTTGGTGGGACCTTCCCAAGCAAATATTGCTTTATTTGACTCGTTTGTTTGTTTGTTTGTTTTAAGCTTCTAAGAGAGCAAAAGCAGAGTCACTGCAGAGAGAAGCAATGAGACAAAGGAGCACGACGTTGATGGACTTCCCAAGGTCGCTGCAGGTGCCAGACAATGGTTCCCAGGAGGGGGGGATGTGGTTGTTTGAAAAAACAAAATTTGGTGCGTGTGGCAAGCGTGGATGTTCCCCGTGAGATCCGAGGTGACCATGGATGACGTACATAGGAAAGGAATTGGGGGAAAAAAAAGGGAGAAGGGCAGGGAAAGAAAGGAAGAGAAGAAGAAAAAAAAAAAAAAAAAGGAAAGAAAAAGAGAGAGAGAAAGAGAGAGAGAAAAATAGATAAAAAAAATTAGGTCATAAATACAGAAAACATAAGAATCCAAGGTTTATTTAATCTGGTAAATTAAAGTGGCTCAGGGTTCAAGGAGCAGCACATTCAGCACAAAAGGGGCAGAAGCTCAGCAAAGCCCAAAGCTGCAGAGCAGGGTCCAGGGCAGGGCAGGGGGGGGCTGCAAGCAAATGAAATTAAAAATGAGGGCACAGGAGGGGCTCAGCGAGAGACAGGGAAATGGTGTCTGGAGAGCACAACGCTGCCTTCAGCAGGGAGGAAAAAAAGGAAAACAAGGAAAGCTTTGGTGCAGCAGAGAATCCACCTTGCCTGCCCAAACCCTTCCCCAAAGCCTGGGTGAAAAATCCACATCATCCTGAAGGTCTCAGGAATCCTCTGAGTTTGCCATCCCAGCTGCTTGGGAACCACTCCAATGCCAGTGGGATTATTATTATTTATTATTAATTATCATTATTAATAACACCCTGATCCTTCCAGCCACTCAGGCCTCTGCACAGGTGAGGGGAACAAGGGGCTCCACACAATAAATGCACATTTTCCTGCAGGGAATCCCTGGTTATTGCCTGTCAGGCACAGCAATGCCTGTTCCAGCACTGCCTCTGAGTCCTGCCCAGCTCATCCTGAGATAAAAACACAGAAATGCCACGGAAACAACAAGGAAAGGAAAGGAACACACCGAGCCTCTTCCCTGCTGCAGTCTGGCAATAAAACCCTGGGGCTGCACAGCAGAGGGAAAACCAACCCAGCCCTGGAAATATTCTCCTCAGTGATTTCAGTCTGGGCACCAGGGAACACCTTGGAACACCAAAATGACAAAAACCCAGGAGAAAAAGAGCGACAAAGCCAGCAGTGACCACGACACTGCACAAGGACACAGCACTTCCTGAGGACCAGCTGAACTCCAGCTCCTGGGGCAACCCTGAACCCCCAAAATCTGCTTTTCCAAGTGCAACAGGACCCTCAGATCCCTCAGATCCCTCAGATCCCAGCTCCTCCTGTGCTTCACACCAAGCTGAGCAAGGAATAAATTCAGAGAGGCCAGAGGAGTTTCCCCTCTGGTAACAAAGGGGGCTTTCCCTGCTTTCCAGGAGGTGACAGTGTTAGATGGATTTCAGGGGCTCAGAGCAAGGGTTAGAGCTGCTGGAGATGAGAGTCACAGAGTGAGGTGTTTCATGAGTTACTGAGGCTCCTTCCACCCAACCCTACACCCTGTTCCACACCCCCAGCCTCTCCTTCAGCCCCTCTCCCTCCTCCTCAGTGCCAGCCCCCCTTTTCCAGCCCAGAGCCCCCCATTTCTGTGCTCAGCACCCCTGACCTGCCTCAGCCCAGGGAGCTGCAGCCTTCCCACAGGGGCTGAGCTGCTGCCTTCACCAGGGAACGGCACAGGGAGCAGGGCAGGGGCTGAATTCTCAGGGAAGGACTGAAGGAAACTCGATGGTTTCAAGAGAAATCCCTGCAGGATGGGCTGGCAGCACCAACCCTGGCTGTGCAGGCAGGGCTTGGCTCAGCATCCCTGTCTTGAACTCCAATTTAACTCCAATTTAAACTACTCCAGCAAAACCATCCTCTCAGGTTTTGGCTGCTTCCTGTGGGTTTTTCCCCTCCTTTTTTTTTTTAAATGTCCACATGTAGGAAGGAAATCCTGACTGTCCTTTCAGCAGCTCGCCACCAACTGCTCAATCCCAGTTTCCCAGCTGAGAGTTCTGCTTGGTTTTTTGCAGTGATTGTCCTTATCCCTCACTTTATGAGCACACTAATAAGTACAGTCTGTCTTAAGAGCTTCCAGCAGCATCCTAAAGCTCTGGAGTTGTTATTTTTTTCCTAATGCCTTCCTCAAAGCTGAATCGCTGCTGTTTGAAAATTACTGTCCTTGGGTGATTTGAACTGAAAAACGCTCAAAGAGAGAGATTTTCACTGCCCTCTCAGCCAGCTCCTGACACCTCTATTCCCCCAACCAAACAGGGAGGGAGATCTGCCTCGTGAAGAGCAGAGCTGAAAGGGCCTGGCTGAGCCCAAAATGAGAATCCCACAACTCTCAGAAAGCTTTCCCCACCCTGAGCCCCAAAACGAGAATCCCCACAACTCTCAGAAAGCTTTCCCCAGCCCACCCCAGGAGCCAGCACCCCCTGGGAACAAGGCAGGCAGGGGATTTGCCAGGCAGCACTGCCACATCCCTGCACACAGCCACCACCACAACCCTCAGCCTGGCACGGGGGGCATCCCACCACGGGACGAAGGCGCCTCAAGCAAGCGAGCCGTGGGGTTACGGGGGGCATTAGGGGGCAGCCGTGGGGCATTAATGGGGCAGCAGCACCCACGAGGGGCAGGGCAGAGGTACCTGGGATCACCGTGGGCTGGGCTGAGGTGCGGAAGGCGTAGTGGGCTGGCTTGGATTTGCCCTGCTGGTTCTCAGCCACCACGTACACCTCGTAGTCGGCGTTCCAGTCCAGGGACTTGAGCATCACGTGGTCACTGCCCGATGGCAGCCGGATCTCGGGCTTCCACTCCGAGGAGTGCTTCTGCAGGGGGGGACAGGGCTGCCTTAGCACCTTCAAATGGTGATAAAAACCTTCAAATGTTACTTAAAACCTTCAAATGTTATTTATGACATGCGGTGGTACAGAATAAACCTCCACGTCCTGGCCATGCTCCTTCTCTGTGCTTCTGCAAGGAGGGACAGGGCTGCCTTAAAACCTTCAAATGGTGCTAAAAACCCTCAAATGTTACTTAAAACCTTTAAATGTTACTTAAAACCTTTGAATGTTATGTATGACATGAGGTGGTACAGAATAAACTTTCACACCTGGGCCACGCTCCTTCCCTGTGCTTCTGCAGGGGGGGATAGGGCTGCCTTAGCACCTCCAAATGGTGCTAAAAACCTTCAAATATGACTTAAAATCTTCAAATATTACTTAAAACCTTCAAATTTTATGTATGACATGAGGTGGCAGAGAATAAACCTCCATGTCCTGGCCATGCTCCTTCCCTGTGCTTCTGCAAGGAGGGACAGAGCTGCCTTCAGCTTCAAAATCTTCGAATGTTTAAAACTTTCAAATATCATTTAAAACCTTGAAATGGTATTTAAAACTTTCACATGTTGTGCTTTTTCACTTGCTTGCTTTTAGTAATGCAAATCTGCATTGGAAATGGACCAAAACTCATAAAAGTGTAAAAACTCGTGACCCCCTGATCCATCCTGGGTGCAGCCCTGGCCGAGCTCTTGCACTGCCCAAGGTGGATCCTTTGAAGGAATTTTAATAAATCCCTGCTTTATTCCTTCACCTCTGCCCAGCCTCTGCTCCAGGTGGCCTCTCCTGGCCCCAGACAGGGTCAGGGGCACCCCAGGGTGCAGCAGCGCTGTCACCCCACACAGACACCCCAAAGGGTGCCAGGGGATGGGGCCAGGCTCTGCTGGGTGTCACAGGACCAGGAGCAGCAGCCACCAACCCAAACACAGCAAGATCCACCCCAAGGGGAGGAATTTCTTCCCCTGGAGGGTGGCAGAGCTCTGGCTCAGGCACCCATGGAAGGTTTCCCAGCAGGACATGGGGGTGATCTCCAGAGCTCCCTCCAACCCCAGCTATTCTGGGATTCACTGAAACCATGAGTGCAGAGGCTGAGAAGCCAAAGCAGCCTCTCTCCTGCTCAGAATCCTTTTTCCTGGGAAGAAATTCCCCTCACTCCCTCCTCCCATTCTGCCCCATCCCTGAACTATTTCCAGAGGGCAAAAGCTGCAATTCCTCACCCCTGTGCCCCACCCAAGCACTCCTGCACATCAAATCCAACCCAGCTGAGTGAGAAAAGATCCCTCCCTGCAGCCCAGCCCCTCTGAGAGCCCGGAGCAGCCCCACACTCACAGCTTTGTACTTGATCAGGTAATGCCTGATTGGGGAGCCACCATCGTCCTGCTTGATGACGTTCACCTTGATGGAGTTGCCATCCTCTCCTATGTGACCTTCCAGCTTGGGGGCACTGGGTTCCCCTGCAACAACGGGGCAGCAGCGGTTATTTGAGGGAAAAAAAAAAAGAAAAAAAAAAAGAAGACATTTTCAAGGAAAACGTGCTCATAAAAATCAGGAAAATACTTTATTATGCTCAGCTCAGGGGAGGATAAAGCCTGAGCTGACCCAGATGCAGAGGACACCGCGTGTTTGAGGGAAATATTAAAAAAAAGCAAGCACTTCTTGCGTTTGAAACACCGAAATTTCCATTTCTGCCTTTCATGGACTCTTTCACGGAGTCAGAGTGAAAAGGATCCCTCTTCCCCCGAGAAAATCCCAGAGCAAGGAGCAATTCCTGGCTGCTTTTGTTGTAAGAGCTGCTGTGAAACACCCGGCAAACAGCGAGAGGGGCTCTGGGGCTGCTCCCGAGGGATGGGGATGCAAAGAGCACGGCTGGAAAGGACCTCCTGCCTCTCACACAGACCCACGCCTGCATTTGGAATTTTTTAGGGGTTTTAGAGCTGCTGGAGCAATTAAATGAATGTGCAAGCTCCCAGAGCGATCCCCTCACTGGTGTAACTCCAGTGGATACTGGAGAGGAATCCAGAGAACCCCTTCACTCCTCTGAATAACCATTTTTAGGAGCAAAAGGCAATAATTTCCCAAAGTGCAGCCCTGGCACCAGCAGGGAATGGCAATGTCCCTCCCTCCTGCAGGGCACGCTGATTTACAGCCCCATCCCTGTGACCCACAGCTCCCAAACTGCTTTTCCCACCCGGTTCCTCCATGCCAGGATCCCAACCTCACCCTGCAGCTCTGCCAAAAAAGCCCAGACCAGAAGATGGGATCCAAATTTACACCCCTGGGGTTGTGTCCAGCTCCTCATGGACAGCACAGGCGTTTCCCAGTGCCCACAGGAAGCCTCATCTTCCACCATCCTTCTAAAATTCATCTTCAGAGGGAATTTAGAGTCTTTTCCCCTCCCTCCTCCCTTTCAAAGGAATATGAGCACAATTTTTTGGTGAAATACCGATGGGAAAACTGCAAGCCCCGGGCTGGAATTGTGATTGAAGATGAATTCCGTTTTGTTGCAGTGTTCCCAGAAGGGAATCCATCCCACTGCAGGAGTGTGGCACACACACATTTCTGTTTAACACCACAGCAACTCCTCTGATGGCTGTGAAGAGGCAACATTCCTTTTTTCCAGGTTATATTTTGCTTTTCCAAACCCTTTTCCCTGCCTTTGTGCCCATTTCACGGCTCCCACACCCCCTGGAGGCTCCAGATGTGGATTCCACCCTGGGATAGCTCCCTCAGTGCACACTGATCATGAAAAGGTGACACAAGCGTGGTTTAAGGCACAAATAAACAGGAAAACCTCTCCCCTCACCTGGGCACATTGAACACAGCAGTTCAACAAGCAGTGATATTTTTTTTCCCCTCAATCCCAAAAGACAAACCCCAGCACAAGGTCTGGACCGTGGGGCTGCCTGGCAGGGCTCACTCTGTCCCCAATAACCCCCAGCAGGCAGAAGCAGAGGCTGGCTGTGCCCCCCTGTGCCCCAAAGGCAGGGCAGGGGGGCAGCCCTGAGCCCCCCACGAGCTGCAGAGGGGCAGAGCAGCAGCAGCAGCAGCTCCTGGGTGCTTCCCCAGCCTCAGGGATGATCAGCAATGGGCACAGAGATGTCCCAGTGCACAGGGATCACTGCACTGACACCAGCTGACCTTTCAGCTAACACAGGCTGGAGGGGTTTGGGGTTTTTTTCAGTGATTGAACACCGAGACTAATAGGAACATCCTTTGAAAATGTGCTTATTCTTGGTTTTAAATGTCAGAGATGCTGCTGTACTTCACACACAGCCCTTCCCATGATTAATTACCTGCTCTGCTGAAACTTTTCTTCCTTTTCTTCCCTTTGAATTATCTAATTTCTACCTCCTGACCCACTCCTTCCTCCCCCAATAGTTTAAATTCATTTCTGCTTTGAGAAACCCTTCCCTTCAAAGAAAAGAACGCTCCTAAGTGCTGCAAACCAACAGGTGGAGCAGTGCAAGCCCTGGCAGAGCAGAGTTTTCTCTCCAGAAACATGGATTTATCTCATTTATCTCAAGCAGGTGGATGCAATCCAGACATGGGGCTGCAAAATGAAAACTGGGTTAGTGTGTCAAACAGAGGAGGAAGAAGTTTTAGTGGGAAAGGTTTAGTCCAGCAGAATCAGCAACCCTATAAGGAGTGAAAATGTGAGGAGCTGCAGAGAGAAGGGGTCAGCAGCAGAGAAGGGGCTCATGCTCAGACATGCACGGGGGGGCTGCAAAGCACAGCAGCATCGGGGGGGGCTCCATGCCAGGGGGGCTCCTGCTCACACGGGGCACAAATCAGCCTGGCCCAAAACTGGGGGATCCCCCCAGCACCCCCCAGGCTGCTGCTGCTGCTGCCTGGCTGGGGGAGAGCCCAGAGTTGCTCTGTTTAATCACCAAATATCTGATTAAAATCCTCTCAGCGCAGGAGGGGTGCAGGACCTCGTGCTCCCAGTGATGATGATGATGATGGATTGAGGCTGAGCCACGCTCAAACTTCCACCCCAGGGAAGGAGAACAGGCCCCAGGGAGGTGCTTTACCTGCCACAGCAGCCAGGTTTATCCTGCAGGAAGGCAGCAGGGCTGGCAACCAGGACACCCAGCCCTGCCAGGGGCAGCTCAGCCACCCCTCCCCGGGGCTCCACACCAACCCAGGCTGAGCCTGAGCGAGGAAATGAGGATTTTTCTGCAGGCTCTCAAAGCCTGGATGGTTTCCCAGCCCTGCTACCGCATTTTCCAATTTATTTTTTCCTCCCCATTCCCTGCTGAGCCATCAGTGCACCAATGTCTGCGCAGGGATGCAGGAAATGTTTCCTGGGATCCTTTCAACCCTTTGGCTTCTGTTCAGAGCTTCCTTGTCCTGCCACTGCTCTGATGGATTTTGGAAATTTTTGTTTTTGTTGTGTTTTTTTTCAGAGGGTGCCACAAGCACCAGGAGCGGGTGCAACTTTGGGGTGGGGAGAAAGGAGAAAAGGAAAAATCAGCGCTTTGAAGTGAGCTGAAATCCTTGCCCAGCTGGCAGCAAGGAAAGGTCCTGCATCCTCCCTGAGCTCAGAGAGCAGAACTGGGAAATTCTGCAGCAGAGGAACGAGGAAAGGGCTGATTTCTGCAACCGTGTGAACAGGACTGGGAACAGACAGCAGGGAGAGGCTCCACGAGGGGCAAAACCAGAGAGAAAACAGGCTGAGGTGCACACGAGGGGAGCAAACAGCAGCAAAAAAGGAACACAAAACGTGCAGAAACGAGACAGCCGCGTGTCCCATCCTCCTGGAATGCCAGCGGGACGGGGCTCTTCTGTGCATGCACTCGTGTGAGAAGGTTACTGGTGTTAGTTGGGTTTTCCTGGCAAACCCCCAGCCTCAATCCTTTCCTGGGGGAGTGGTCCCAGACAAAAAAAACCAAAAAAAACAAAAAAAAAACCAAACCAAAAAAAACCCCACCAAAAAACCAACCAAAAAACCACCAACAACAACAACAAAAAAGGTGATTCCAGAACTCCTGGAGTATAAAAAGCCAATTCCTCCCTGGCTCTCACAATTCCTCCTTTGGCTGGGGCAGCAGAAGAGCAGCAGCTCCCCTCCCTCCCCCCACTGGGGCTGTGCACAGGGTGAGGCTGGAAAAAATCCCAACTGTAAGAATCCTGCTGCAGGAATTGTTCCCAACTCCTGGCTGGAGGCTGATCCCATCTCCATCCCGTGCTGGGGTCAATCATTTGCTTCTCGCTTTGCTCAGGTTAAATAAAGCCCAGGAGGAACGAGGGGCTCTGATGAGAATTTTGGGAGGTCTGGCTCCCACCAGGAGCTCGGTGTGTGCTGTTTCACTGGGTTTATATGCAGGATTTTATAGAGAGAGAGAGGATTTTATAGCAGCATTTTATAGAGAGGGTATTTAATAACACAGCTCTCATTCTAGCCATGCTTAAGTTTTACTTGCAATAAAAAGAAAATTATTTCTTAAATCCAACTGTGACAAACCCCAAATAATGAGATTTCAGAGAGTTGAGGATTATTTTGTACATAAATATGTACAGTGTGGATGCATGCACAGATCTGTATAGAAATTTGTATTTTACAATATTGTAAAAAAATACAAATTCCATGTTGCTGAAGCAACAGGACAGAGGGTGCCCCCAGGATCCAGCCCTGATTTCCCCTCAAATTCGAGTCTGTGGTTGGTACCCTGAGAGCAGAAAGGCTTTTGGCCTTTGCTGTTCACCCCAGAGGTTTTTTAGCACCTTCCCAGGACAGTTCCTTGCTGGACTCTGAGGATGAAGAAGCAAATGACTGAGCCAGGTGATTTTTTTTGTTTTGTTTCATTTTCTTTTCCTGTTTTCCCTCCAAGTTTTTTCCAGCTCAACTCAGAGGCCTGAGGTCGAGTTCTTCCCATGCAGACAGTGACGAGCAACTCCTCCAAAAAGGCTCGGTGGGAAAGGATTTTTTTTTTTCAATTTTTTTTTTTTTTTCTTTTTGGAATTCGGAGATCCCAGAGGGGGAATCCTCACCCCCCAAAAAAAAAATCTAGGCAACCAATCAGAACAAAGTGTTTTACCTTCTGTTCACCAGCGAGGACGACATCATCAGCACCATGCAAGCCACATGACAAATTCACATGATACGCACGCACATGAGTTTGGTTGAAAGGAAAGTGGAGGAGGTCACATGGAAAATACAAAAAAATTAAAAAACTGATGTAAACAATGGGCAAGGGAAAAAAAAAGAAATCAACAACAGAATTACAGAGTAAATTAAAAAAAAAAAAAAAACCAGGAGCAAAATTAAATTAGCCAGCATATATCAGAAACGCTGCGGGGAGGAGGGAAAACAGTAAAACCGCCTGGAAAATAAGAATATTAAACCACGGCAAGCACTGAGTTACGGCCTCGTGTTAGGCACAGCTGCGTCACTGCTTAGTCAGACAAGGAACAAAAGGGACAAAAATCACTGGAGCGTGTGCCAGGACTGCTGGAGGAATCCACCAAACTGCTGGGAAGGAAAAGGGAATATTGTTATAGCGAGGAGAAAGGGTGAAAGGCAGCCCAGGAGGGGGGCAGCCCTCGGCACCCCACACTGCTGTGTCCTCCCCCTGCAGCACCAACAACTGCAAAAGAGAAGAACCTGCTGAGGGGAGCATCCCAAGGAGAGTTTTCCCTCCAGGAGCTGTGGCTGGATTGGGGTTGGAGCCACCCACAGTGACCCCGAGGGGCTCTGCCAGCCGGGATGGGAATAATCCATCTCCAACGGGGCCAGGGAAGGCAGCAGCTGCTGGGAGAGATGGAGGGAGAGGGGCAGGGAATGAGGAAGAATCAGCTGCCAGCCCGGAGCAGAGCACTGAGCCCAAATTCCTGTCCCAAATCACTCCAGAATTTGCATTTCTCACAGTGTCTCATCCTAATGAGGCTCCTCCACAGGGCTCTGGTAGCTCCCTGTTAATTTGATGTACAGAGAATTAAACCCTTAATCTTTGTGGTGCTTGTCTCTGACAAGATTGAGGACAGACCATTACAGGGGACAGAACTGATGGCACGAAATGTAAAATCCATTTGTTCCAGCCAAGCTCTCAATCCATTCTCTAAATTAAGCAGGCTCACAGAACTCGGGGCACTGTGAAGGAGGGAGGTTTCAGAGTTACTCTGGGGTTGCCTGCAAGGAAAATCCGTGTCTTCTGGGCAGGAAGAAACATCTCCCCAACTCCAGCAAGCCCAACATAACCTGAGATTTCAAACCAGGCAAGAGAGGCTGCCTGTCCTCATGAGAGGAGCTAGAGGTAGGGACCAAGGGCAGAGTTAGCAGCACAAACAGAATAAAATGGTTTGGGTTGGAAGGAACCATGAAGATTATCCAGTCCTAGGCAGGGGCACTCTCCACCACACCAGGCTGCTCCAAGCCCCGTCCAACCTGAAAGAAAATCCCCTTTTCCCAGTGAGCTCAACCACTGCAAGGCAAAAGAGGTCCCAGAGTGGAGAGAGCTGCAAGAAAAACATCAAAACCCGGTACAGAACCATTTCCTGGAGCCACCTCCGAGGGTTAAATCAATCCAAGGAGAGACATCCCTCAACCTCCTCCACTGATGCCACTGATCCCAACCCCCAAAAAGGCAGGAGCAGAACCCTGCACCTCATTAGGTTTCCATCCCTGCCTCCGTGGGGCACAGAGCAGCTCTCATTCCCTGATTGCTGCTGGTTTCACCCCCTGAGCCCCCGAGGTGAGGCCAGGGGAGAGCACAGCTCATCCCCAGCAGCAGCAGCAATTAAATGATGCAGAGCTGGAGGAGCAGCTGCCCCGTGCCAGAGCCCTTTCCCTGCTGCTGAATTCCTCATTTTCACAGGCTGCAGCACAGCCCAGCATACAAATGTGGGCAGGATTTGCATAAATGGAGTGCACACACGAATGACAGCTCTGCTCCTGCTCACAGCCTCAGCTCCAGGGCAGGTGGAAAGGGAAACCTTCACCCTCCTCCCCCTCCACACACAACAACCCCCACGCCACCAAAACTGTGCAAAATGTTGATCATTCATTAGCTCTTAGGATCTTTTCTGGGTAAAGATGCTTTTTTTTTGTTTTGATTTGTTTTAAAGAACAAACTGTTCTGTACAACATGAACCCCAGGTTTTCCCTCCCAGGGAAGCTGTCTGCAGCCAGAGGGGAGTCTCTGCCTGCTGAGGAATAAAGGATGAGGAGCAGACCCTGCCCTTGGCCCTCTCCAAGGCTGGTGGGGATGGAAAGGTCTCTTCAGCACCACAGAGCATCAGGGATTGGGGTTTGGCACCTTAGAAATAAAAATGACTGCACGAGGAACACGCTGGTTGTGGCCGCTGGCAGGTACAGGACATTTAAAGCCACGTGTAAGACCATGAGACATGCCAGTCATAAATGCATTATTAATTACAATTAATTATAAACTCATTTGGTGGGCCATACTCTCCCTCCATCCCAACCGCCAGGGTCACCCCACACTTCATGCTTTTAGTGTTTTCCACTCACAAAACCATTTCTCACTCAGGTAAATCCCTCACATTCCCCCACACCCTTTTTGTAATTGCAAATCACAGGAAGAGCACTTGGCTTTGCAGAGATCATCAGTTATTCAAAACACACACATGCACCAGGTAAATCCAGATCTTCACTTGGTGTTTTCTTCCCCCTTGACCACTCAACCAACAAAGGAGTCTGGATCCAGTTCTCATCCCAAACATGGGGATTTTTGGCAGCCTGGAGCCTCTTTTAAGGCAAGCAGGGCCCTGGGATCTCCCCTGCAGGATATTCTGCCTCCTCATTTCTTCTTCCAGCATCCAACATCCCTAATTTTAACAGCAGCTGTGCCTCCCTATATCCACAGCCAGCAGAGCAAGGCAGGGCAGCACGAGAATTATTGAATCCCTTTTGCAAAGGGAGCTTTAACATTAAAACAGGGAAATGCAAAAGGGAAACATTGGAGAGGATCATTTCTGGGGGGGTTACTCTGTGACTCTGCTTTTACATGTCTCAGACTTGCTCTTGATATTAAAGCAAAAAGCCTTCTGATGTTTTGGAACTCTGAGCTGAGTTCCCAAGCCTTTTCATGTAAATAAGAAATGTTTACATTTTTTAGTTCTGATAGAATATTTGAGTGATTGGTATGAACACCAATCCAAGGGATGGGATGTTCTGCTTTGGCCAATAATTGGCCACCTTTGTACAGTGGATATAAATGGAGTCAGAAAATCAGAATAAAGAGATTTTTGCATGCTGACTCCAGTCCTGCCTGCCTCCTCCTTTCCAAACTCCAAAAAACAAATGCTGCACCCCCAAAAAGGTGCAACATTACTCCTCTTTCTCTCCCTCTCTGTGCTTCTCCTAAATCTTCTCCTCCCGTTTTTCAGAGCGAGGGGAGGGAGAGGCAGCGTGCTGGGCTGTGAACATGCTCACACTGCAAACAGCAGCCACCAAACCCCGCCCCGGGACCCCCGGGGGGCTCCGCAGGGAGCACGGGCAGCACCTCCCGGTACTCACCGGGCGCCACCGCGGAGCTCCGGGATGCGGCAGGAGGAGCGGGAGGGGTCGCTATGGGAACAGAAGGATGCACAGGGCACGGTCAGGGGGGACAGCAGGGACACTGAGGGTGACAGCCAGCCCCGGGGACAGCTCCTGGCAGCCCCAGGGCGCAGGGAAGGCAGCGTGCCCTGAGGCTTCCTTCAGCCTGAAGAGCTCCAAAATCCCCGTTTTTGTCTCCTTCTGCCCTTTAATGGAATATTTGGGAGCAATCCCCGAGGAGAACTGAGCCCCTGCTGCTTCCCACCTCCCAGGAGCACAGAGAGAGGAGGAGAACGGGGCTAAGAACCCTAAAAATGTGAACTCCTCGGGAAAGAAATGAGTTTGGAGAGAAGCCTGCACTCCCCAGAGCACAGATTGTGCCAGCACTGACACCAGGGCAGGAGGACAAGGAATGTCTGTGCTTCCAAAAGCATTGGGAAAAACCTGGCAGGAGGGACACAAGCTGGGAGGGATTTCTCTGTTAGTCCCCACAAAACCTTTTAAAACCAAAAGAATTCTGTGCCTCCACCAAGGCAGGGGCACAAGAAGGGTAAATCAGACCTTGGGAAGCTGCAGAGCAGCTCCAAGGAGAGGGATTTTTTTGGGGGGAAAAAAAACCTCCATGGAAAAGCAGGGAAAGCTCCCAGGGCTGTTAGAAATGCACCACGGTGGGTGAGGAGGATCATGCAGAGCACACAGGAGCAAACCCCCTGCCATACTCACTGTCTGGGGCTCTGGGGACAGCAGCACTGGCTGGAGAAACAGAAATCAGGTGAGCAAAGGGAGGGGAGCCCTGCAGAACGCTGCCCAAACCCAGGGAATGAGGAAGGTTTGGGATGTGGGGAATGATTTCAGTGGTGTTTGTTGGCGTGGGGGTTTGTACATGGAGATATTTCTCTACCAGCCCCACAAACTCTCTTAGGGTTCAACATTTTTGGGTTCCCACCTCTGCTCCCCAGGGCTTTGTTTGGCTTCAGATTCATAAGGAGAAGGAGATGAAGAAAAGCAGCAAATGGTTAAAATGAAAATAAAAACCCAGGTCAACTCAGGCACTCTCCCAACCTCCAGAATTCTCATCTGTGCCGCTATAATCCATAATTATCACTAATTACCTCATGGAGAGGCCCTCTAAGATAGACAGAAAATTCTTTCTCTTACTGAGGGAAATGAAATAAATCAAAGTGACTTCAGATTTATCCCAGCAGGCATTGAAAACTGTGTCAGGCTTTACATTCAGACAGAAACTTTAAATAATAGGGCAAGGAGAACAAGTGGCTTTGGTTTATCTGAGCTGCAAAGTCCCTGAAAGATCTCTGTGTGGGGGGGATCACACTTGAGGGGGACAAGGGGACAAAAATCCTTCCTGCTGGTGACTCTGCCCACCAAGAGGTGACTGGAATTCCAGCAGAGATGGAAAATGGGTGTTTTTGTGGTGCCATTTCCTCAGGCAGGATCCGAGATGGGCTCTGGGAAGGAGCAGAGGGAACTGAGGGATGGAAAGCCCAGGATGATCCCAGCTGGAAGAGCAGGATGGATTTGTAAATGAAAAATGAATTAAAGGAGGAAAAACTGCAACTCAGCCTGCAGCTGCGACTGAGAGCCCATGGCCACACGAAAATAATCATTAAAAAAAGGGCAGAAACTCCAGTGCAGGAGTGCTGGAATGTTCTGCACAGCCACCTCGAATAAAATGTATTTTGAAAAATCCTCTCCTGTTTTTCGCTTCAGGAATCTCAAAGGATGTGACAGCAGCTTCTGCGAGCTTGTCCTTGTAATCTTGGGGATAACAGCAGCTCCCCACAGGGCTGCACTGATAAATGGAATAATGCTCACTGGGATAAAGGGCTTTTTTTAGCTCCATTGATCAGTTTTGATTGGAAAGGCACAAAGCTGTGCAGCCATCTCAATATTTCACTCACAATTACATCAACCCGTCACATTCCTGGCTCGTTTTACATGGGGAACATGCCATTTATTAAAAAATTTAGTATGAGGTTTATTTATTTAATCACACAATCTACACAAGTGCTGGAAGACTGTCCACTGGGAAAAATCATTTGGGAGAAGAGGAAAAAAAATTTTGAATTTTTTTTCTTTCAATTTTGTGCTGTCAAAAGGAGATAGTCAAAATTTTAAAGTTTTTTTGCTGGCTCTGGTCTAAACCAGATCTGCAATTTAGCTGAATTGATTTCCCTGAGTGATCTCAGTATCATTAAAATGGAACAAGTTTTAATGGATTCATAAATATGAAGCCTTCCACTACTCCACTCTGAGTCAACAAGCTAACCATTATTATTTTTTACAATTATTATTATTATTATTAGATAATCACTACATTAAATAGTTCAACTGCATGCTGGGGAGCACAGAC
Source organism: Pycnonotus jocosus (assembly GCA_013400435.1). Taxonomy (NCBI): domain Eukaryota; kingdom Metazoa; phylum Chordata; class Aves; order Passeriformes; family Pycnonotidae; genus Pycnonotus; species Pycnonotus jocosus. Next base: position 32,098 of record VWYP01026932.1, on the reverse strand, counting down.
TAAGAGTTAACCCTAATTCTGTTCTAAAAAAGAGCAGAGTGGCTACTCCAGGGTCAGTGGTGTTAGGAGATGGACACTACCAGTTACTCCAATCCTAAAGCCCCTGAGAGGAAAAAAAAAAAAAAAAGGCACTAAAATTAAAAAAGCTGAAAGTTCTGGCTGTTAGAGGAATGCTCTAAAAACACAAAGAGAGAGAGTGGAAGAAATGCAGAGAGCACTTACGTGGGTGAGGGATGCCTGCAGTGTATCCATGGATGGGACACAGACCAAAAACGAAATATAAAGATGGAGATAGACACACAAACAGAAAATAAAAAAAAAAAAAAAAAAAAAATAAATAAATGAAGAAATAAATGATAAACTAGAAGATGTGAGGAGACAGAGAATATGGAGCTGGAAAATCACCATCCCAGGGATGGGCAGGAGGTGGCAAAGTCGAGCCTGGGCAGAGCTCAGGGCACTCCAGACATGCTCGGGGTGGGCAGCCCTGGGTCCAGCAGAGGGGTCTGGAGAGAGAATTGCAGCAGAGGGCTGGGAACAGCAGCCAGGGCTGGGAACAGCAGCCAGGGCTGGGAACAGCAGCCAGGGCTGGGAACAGCAGCCAGGGCTGGATGCAGGGAAGGAACCACGGGAGAAGCTCCTGTCCCTGCCTGCCCTGCTCACAGCTCCCCTGCCCACTGCGCTTTTTTGTTGTTCTCCTCTTTCTCTCCTCCTTCCCACCTTGAGGAGCTCCCTGGGATTTCAATTCTTTCCTGGAACAGGAGGAGGACAGTGCTGGGCCACAGCAGGACATGGAAATGGCCCAGGCAGAGCAGAGAGGAGCCTGAGGAATCCATGGAATGCCCTCAAGAGCTGGAAGGGCACCCCAAAGCAGGGTGTGCAGGGAAGATCAACCCTCCCTCCCTTCACCTTGCACAGCCCAAGGCCAGTCCTGTGCTGAACACCTCAAACTGGAACACAAACCAGCCTTGTGACAGTGCCATCACCTCCTCTGTGACCAAAACCCTTCTCAGCTGCTTTTTCTCATTAAAATTCTCCTCTGCACAACCCCTTCTCTCTGGCAACACCACCAAGGTGAAACTGCAAACACCACCCAGTGCAAGCACCACAGCTCCCCTTCAAAGGAGATCCCCAATTATCGACAAAACCCCAAACCACAGAGAGAACAGAGGGCGCAGTGAGGTCTGTGAGAGAGAAAAGGTGAGATCCATGCAGGGCAGAGACTGCAGGGGGAGGAGCAGAGGGGCTGGGCTGCACTTACGGACTGGCTGTGTCTTGAACTCTGCGGGCAGGCTGAGCTCCCCCACGCCCTTGCCATTGACTGCTGACAGCCTCACTGCATAGGTGGTCTCAGGCTTCAGCCCTGTGATGGTCACTGTCCCCTCCACGTTGGCTGGGGGGGGAAAAAAAAGGCAAAGAAAAGCTCAGGATTCAAGGAAAGAAATAAACAAATTTTGTTTTTCCCATGCAGAGAGAAATAGGACAAATAAACTCAACTCTAGCTGGGTTCACACCNAAATAAACAAATTTTGTTTTTCCCCATGCAGGGAGAAATGGGAAAAATAAACCCGACTCTAGCTGGGTTCACACCACTCCAGTGGAGAACTAAAATAAGAATTTCAGCTCCACACGGGGTTGGTGGTGGAAGAGTCAGCTCTGGAGTAGAGCTCTCATTTTCACAGCCCTCCCCCAAATCAAAATTCTTTTGCTTTATTTGACTCCAAGATGGATTTTGTGCAGCAAGCACTGCTGTAGATCACCTCAACAGGACAGGTTTGCTGCTGGAATAGCAGAGTTTATTTTCCAAGGGGGCCCAAGGGGTGACAGATGAGGGTTCAAAAGCCTCCTGTGGGAAGCAGCAAGTGCAAACACAATTATTCCAACACAGGGTTCCTCACCTTGCTCACACAGAGCTCTCAGCAAAGCCCAACCTTTCATTTCCAGTTGAAAATTCCAGCTGTCACCCACAGCAAATGTTTAAAAACTCATCTGGAGCCTGAACCCTCCGCCCTCCCTGGCTTTTCCCTACAGGAAAGCCAATCTTTTTCTGGTGCTGGTGGGGAAGGAAGCTGGGATTTTTGTCACTCCTACCTTCCTTGGCATCGTAGAGCCGGGAGTGCCAGTCCCCCTCGCCCAGGGCTCTCCACTCCGCCTTGTACCTGAGGATGGGCACCCCGCCCGTGGCCTCGGGCTCGTCAAACTCCACCTGGGCACTGCTGGAATAGGGCTCCACCCTGCCGATGGAGGGCGAGGAGGGCGTGTCTGGGGACAGGGGACAGCAGGCAGTGAGACACAGCAGCGGGGACAGGAGCTTCGGTGGCGGCTGGACAGCCCCTGGCTTTGTGCAAGGGTAGGGCTGAGCCTTGCAGAGGGTTTATGCAGTTTTTCAGGATGTTAATTAGTGCACAGATCGTGATTGTATCTCCTCTCTAAGAGGCTGGAGCCTCCCAGTCCCTTCTCCAAAAGAAAACAACCAGCAGAGGTGTCCTGGGTGTCACTCTGTCCCCACTGTCCCCTGCACAGGGCACTGCAATGCAGAGCTCCACCATGCCCAAACCTGCTCCGTGGCACCCCTGGAGCCCCTGCAGGGGCTGGCACAGCTCAGATCCTCCATTCCAGCTGCTCTGAGCGGGGTTTGGGGTGCACAGGGCAAAGATCAGAGCCCTGCCAAAGCGCTCTGGGAGCACAGAGAGGAACGAGAGAATGGAGAAATGAGGGAAGGGAGACGCTGAGCAGCCCCAGCCCAGCAGGAAATCCATGACCAGCCTGTTTGGAGCTGCTCTCCTGCTGCCCCAGCAACACCAACCAGCAGAGCAGGGCCACTGTGTGCCCAGGTGGCACTGCCTGCCCTCCCTGCCCTCCCTGCTCACCTGCCTGCACCAGGATGAACTCGGAGGATTCCTGCCCGATGCGGTTCACAGCCGTGCAGTTGTAATTCCCAAAGTCATTCTCTGAGTCTGGGGTCACCTGTGGGGGGAAGGAAGGCTCAGGCTGGCACCACAAAACCCTTCTCACTCTGCCAAGGCACCCTGAATTCAGCTGGGGAGAAGCTACAATAAAATCCAGGTGTTTGTGCTGCCAGGGCTGTTTGTGGGGGAGAGAAATGGACAAAAAGTGGGCAAAAAGCTGAGGCAAGCAGGGGCTGTGTCTTCTGTTACCTGACTTTCTTTATCTTCCATTTCCTGATTTTCTTTATCTTCCATTTCCCGATTTTATCTTCCATTCCTGATTCTCTTTATCTTCCACAACCTGATTCCCTCAGAATTTATATGCCAGAAACACCACCCCAACCTCATTTCTACCCAGAGGACGCGACTGAATTCCTCCAGCATCAATTCTTTGCCCTCCTGGCTTCTCCTCACCTCCAGGTAACTGGCTGAGGGCGTGTTGTAGATCTTGATGTTGCTGTAGTTGGAGCTGGGCAGGAGCTGCCCGTCCCGGAACCAGGAGATGACAGCGCTGGGGTAGGCAAACACCTCACAGGTGATGTTCACCTGGTTTCCCTCCCAGGTGTACACGGCCACAGGGCCCTGGAGCTTGGGGGCATCTGAAAGACACATTTGGGGACACAGCTGGAGCCAGCCAAGCTCCCAGAGCAGCCTCGCTGTAAGGAGCCCTTGGCTGGAGTCCACCTTAATGCAGGAATGTGATATTGGCAGTGGGAACTGTCCTCTCATCCAAGGGGTGGGGAATGGCTTCTGCTGAAGGGCACAAGGAGAAAACCTGCTCAGCCCCAGAGCTGCTCCTGTGCAGTGTGGGAGGAGCAGACAGCAGCATGGAGCTGGGAAACCACGCCAGGAAAGTTGTTCTGGGGGAGGATTTTGATTCCCAACTGCAGTGGATCTGTGGTGAGGAGCATGGAGCATCCCAGCTGGAGATGGGATGGCACAGGGAACAGCCTGCAGCATCTCAGATGGAGACTTTTATCAACCTGAGCTGCTCCCACAGCCTCACCCACAGCATCAGACACATCCTGGGACACAGGGAGGGAACAGGGAACAAACCAGCCCCATCCAACCCTCCCCCAGCCCCACTTACAGTGCACCCTGAGGTACAGCAACCCCATCCAAACCACTGACACTGCACCCCCAGATAAACCAGCCCCATGCAGAGCCCCCCAGCCCACTTACAGTGCACCTCCAGATAAACCAACCTCATCCAAACCATTTATACTGCACCTGCAGGTAAACCAGCCCCATCCAACCCTCCCCCAGCCCCACTTACAGTGCACCTCGAGGTACATGGCCTGCGAGTCCTGCCCGATGGTGTTGCTGGCCGTGCACACGTACTCGCCCGCGTCCGTGTACTGGATGTCCTTGAGCGTCAGCGAGGACACGCGCGCGTGGCTGCGCACCACGATCCGCCCGTCCAGCGTCTGCAGCAGAGCACAGCTCGGTCAGAGCCCTGAGCCCCTGCCCTGGGGGATGGAACCTGCTGGAACCCTGCAAACTGAGCCCTTGGGGCTCTCTGTGCTAGCTGGAGCTGACCCCCCAAAACCTCCTGAGTTTGAGCTGAGGGTGTGGGGCAGCTCCCGAAATTGAGGGATGGCACTGGGGCTGTGGGGTTTGGGTAGGAGTGTGTGATATCACAGCGTGAAAAACTTAAGAGTTTGAGGCTTTATATATAGAGATCCACACAGAAGATTTAGGCTGTAGGCTAAATTCTTCTTTTATCTTCTTCCTCTTCATGGGCTTGGATGGTTTTTTGTGATTGGGTAGAAAAGTCCACATTGCGGGCCTTGGGTGTTTGGTTATTGGGTTACAAGTAAGAATAATCAAGGTGTCTTTTGGTAATTGGTCTATTTGTTCTTAAAGGACCTTGGAAAGGGTTAGAGCCACCACCATTTTTTGTCTTGTTAATTAGAACTTGTGGGACTGTGCTTTAGGTAAGAACTAATACACATCTGAACCCAAACACGAAACTGCATCTCCCAAGCGTCAATCTGGGCTCTAAGAGAAGAAAACAAACCCACAGGCACCATCTCCACCTCACACCAACCCTGCACTGCTGGGGGGCATCACCTCACCTGAGGCCAGGTGAGAGCACGAGAGGGAGTTCCAAGAGGTTCCCTGTGTCACCCAGGGCCCACACAGAGCACCCAGGGAAAAGGGAAAACATGAAAAGAAGGATCAAAGTATCAGCTGTTACACGTCTGAGAACAAAGCCAAGCTTCTCCCCAGAACGGGAACTGCACAGATCCAGCTCTGGTTAAAAAGTTTTGCCAGCGTGCAAAGAGGAAAATAAACCCAAAGGAAAGCTCCCTGCCAGGTTCCAGTCAGAGAATGCAGCCCCTCCTGTCCTCTCTGCAGGACTGGGTTCATCTCAGTGTCCCTGAAACGGGGGAGGGAGAGCAGATCCAGAGCTCAGAGCTGAATCAGGCAACAAGGAAACTCAGAACTGTCAGCTGAACGTGGCACACCAAGAGAGGAAAGTGCAGTGGAAAGGGCAGGAAAAACCTCCAGAGACAGCCCTGCCTCAAGAAAATTCCAGAACCATTTCCCACACACAAGAGAGTGAGGGGATGCCTCTGCCAGAGAGAAAGGAGGAGTGTAAAATCCAGGGGGATTGCCAAGGGACTGCACCCACCCAGCCACCCCAGCCCTGCGGTTTTCCTCTCCAGTTTGTCACCAAAGCTCCCCTAATCCAGGAAAACACAAAGCCAGGGACTCCTCTCACCCTCCTGCTGCTGCTGCCTCAGCCCTAAAGCACCAACTCCCTCCTCTCATTGCTGATTTCACAGCACAAACACAGGGGAGGAAATCTGGCAGCCCCGTGGCTGTGCTGCTGCTGCATCCTGCCACTCTCCAGGAGCATCTGCTTCCTTGGAAGGTGCAGGACAAGTGCTGAGAAACGAGAAAAGCCCTGAGGATTTCCAACAGCCAAGTGCACAAAAAAACATCTCTGGTAGCTCAGAGAGGGCCTGGAGCCTCTCCCTGTGCTGAGCTGAAGCCTCAGGCCCCTGGGAGTGGCAAAGTTTGTACAAATAAATGTTTTCTGTCACCTCAGTTAGCTCCAGCATCAGTTCACGGGCACCAGGCCAATTCCAAATGCACAACAACAGCACTTTTGGATGACACACAAATAACTGGGTGTGTTTATCCTTCCCTGCTGCAATTCCTGGCCAGTGCCAGGAGCTACAACCCATCCCTGTCCTGCTGGGAACAGTTATTCCATGGACACGGGGTGCTGTGGGCATCATCTCCTGGAGCCCCACATGAAACTCCTGCAGCATCACACAGCCAAAATCTGCTTCCACCTCACTGCCCTGCACTGCTCTCCCTCTGCCTGACTTTCACCTCCCTCCAAACCCCAGCTCACTTCCAGCAAGGGTGCCAGGGCTGCAGATCTGGGGGAATATTCTCAGTATTTGTCTCTGTGGCCTCAGCAGAAGAGTGTAAAGGACAAAACAGCAGTGCAAGAGCAGCACAGGCGGTTCTAGAAAAGGCAAATTTACACCCAAATGTCTCCTGCCTTTCTCCCCACTTCCTCGAGATCCAGCACAAAGAAGAGCCAGGAGATCATGGTCAGGGATGGTTTCGAGGGCAATGCAGCTGATTCTGAGGATGAAGCTCTGGTTTTTAATGCAAAAAAGGCATGAGGGCAGGAAAAGAGAGATCAGGGAAAGCACTCCAAGGAGGAGAAAAACGCCTACCCAGGAAAGCACATCCCAAGGTTTCCCTCTCCCTGCTGCAGCCCCTCAGGTGCTCTGGCTGCTGGAGACAGCACAGGCAGGAATTTGGGAGCCAGATGTTGACAGCTGTAATCCTTCTCCTCAAATCTCCCTGCCTGTGAGGATCTGGGCTAACAAACCCCTTCCTGGTGCTGGGGAGGGCAGGGCACGGGCAGTGAATCACCCCTGGAACAGAGCAGGATGTTCCTGCATTGCCAATTAGTGCAATTCATCCTCAGCTACTGCAGGCGTTTGTCCCCAAATTCTGCCCACGCCCTGGGGCACAGCCCCTGTGATCACAGCTAGGCAAGGGCTCAACAGCCCCGGGCCACAGGAGGAGAGCAGAGACAAAGAAAAGCAATAAAATGCATTTATTCCCCTTCCCTGCACCTTCGGGAGCTTTCAGGCCTTTCCCAAAGAAGAATCCAGGAAGAATCCTGCACAGTGCTGTCTCCTCCTCAGCCACATCCTCACAAATCCCGTGAAAATCTGAGCCCAGGCAGGAATCCCAGTGAAGGCAGAGGAGGGGATCTCTCCTTGCTCTGTGCAGTGTTTGATATTTGTATTTAACTGCAGCCCCAAATTTTCCTGAGGCTGCCCCCACTCCCAGTTACCAGAGGGGCATCACCAGTTTGGGGTGTGACTGAGGGCACCCAGAGATGCCTGACTTCACCTCCTCACCCGAAATTCCTCCAGTAAAAGTGAAATGCTTTCATGCCAAACACTCCCTGACCTTCATCCTGCTGCTGGAATCCACTGCTAAAAGCCCCCAGGCAACTTCAAAGCAATTTAAAAGCAATTTTAGAGAGATCTCCTGCACCCCACTGGGATAGTTCAAGACACAGAGGCAGTAAGAAATTTAGAGCCAGCAAACTTAATAGTATTAGTGCTCATATTAATCAAAAAGCTGGAGAGAGAGAAAGCACAGAGGAAACTCTGGGGGCAGGGAGGGGACAGCTGGGACAGGAATTCCTGCCAGTCCTGGAGGGATGCAGCTCCTCAAATTCCAAATTCTTCAGTGCAAACTGCTCTGAGTATCTGGTGCCTCCACCTGCCACAAGCCAAGAGATGATTCTGAGGGAAGAACGGGCAGGATCCCTCATCAAACACAGCTGGGTGGTGCTCGAGTTACAGCTGCGCTTTGTTCGGTCTCTGGGGATTTCAGATGGCTTAAAAAAATCATTTTTTAAAAAAATCAGAGCCTCCACAAAGTTGATCCTAAAAAATACAAATCCAAGTCACCCAGTTCTGACAGCTCGTTTTGTTCTTCACCTGACCCCTGTGATTTGCTTGGGAACTTTCCTTCTGGTCCATTCTGAAGCAAGAGTGCTACAAATCAGCTGCATTATTATTATTATTGTTATTGTTATTATTATTATTATTAAAGCACAGCACCGAATGTGAAATAAAATCAAACCCCAGTCACTGCATTACCCCCACCTCCCCCTCGCTGACCCTTGCAGATCAAAGACAAACACAAATAATTGAGCAATTTGGAGCATTTTTTTTCTGGAGAAATGCCCCTGGGTGAAAGGTTTCTCTGCATTGACTCAGAAATGGAACATGATGCAGTTGTCCTTTAAAGAGAAGGTCAAACTGAAGGAGTGCCATGAGCAAATAGGTGAGTTGGCTGGAGCAGAGGAGGCTTCCTCGGGGAAAAATTACTTTCCCAAAATACAGGTTTGGTGTTAATTCTCCCCTCTCTGAAAGAGAGGATGAGTCACACTGGCAGCATAGAGGGGGGGGAAAAAATGGTGAAAACAGCGTTTTACATTCGCTTTTCATTTTAATCGCCTTTTCTGTAATTTTGAAGTGACAGGCACAGTTCCTCCCTCCCAACACAGCTACTTTGCTCATCCAAAAAAAAAAAAAAATGCATCACTACATGCCAGGCAATTTCTACCTCTAGAAGCTGCTTCTTTTATTGAACTGGGTGGGATTAATGCTCGTTTAGTTGGTTACTGCGCTAGAGATTTGTTAATCTGTGATGCTTAGAAGAGAAACCAAAATAAAAAAAAACCAAAAAAACACCAACAACCTAAGGAGAAATTTGCTAAAATCTGGTAATCTTATACCTCTTGTTTCTCGGGCCGGGTCCACGAAGCCTGGAGAGAACAGATATAGAACACAACAAGAAGAACAGGAAAAAAAAAAAAAAAAAGCAATAAAAGTTTATCAAAGGTTGCTTTTCAGGCACCAGTGAGTTGAGCTGTGTGTGCACATGCAGGCTCTGAGCTGTGCATGTCCTGTGTGTGTGAGGGGGGATCACAGCTGCCCTGGCCCAGCAGTTTAGGTTGGCACTCACCATTTTACAGCCTCTAAATTGGTCTTTAAATGACTCAACAGAGGCTGGTGGCACCTCCAGGCTGATTTATTACAAATCAGTGACTGTTCCTTGGTCACATCTCACCACAGGAAAACACCTGGGGCTCAGGAAGTGACTCTGCCCACTGAATGGCAGGGCACAGAGCTGGTGCTCTGCCCCTGCTCTGCCTGCCACCCCACACCGATTAATTAGCACTGATTAACGTGCTCATCATGCATTTGGAGCCCTGGTTCCATGCAGGCTGTGCCAGCAGCAGCCCTGGAGCTGCACAGGACCCTCCCAGCTGTGCTCAGGGGTGGCAGCACCCGGCCCTGCTGTCCCCACAGCAGTGAAAAGTGCCCAAACTTGACATTAAATCAAATATTTCCCACTCAGAGCAAGGCACCAGCAGCAGCACGGGCCGTGTCCCCTGTGCTCCACACAGAGCCGAGTTCCCGTGTTTCACTGCCCTCCTGGAATTTGTGTTTTGGGTTTCTCCTGGTCTTTGGCATTTCTGTCGATCCCCTCCAGCTCAGGAGTCAAAAACCGGCTAAGAGGAGAGCCAGGATGGCACCGCTGGCTGAGGGACACGGTGACACCGAGGGGATGGCACGGTGACACTGAGGTGATGGCACAGTGACACTGCAGAGATGGCACGGTGACACTGTGGGGATGGCACAGTGACACCNATGCATTTGGAGCCCTGGTTCCATGCAGGCTGTGCCAGCAGCAGCCCTGGAGCTGCACAGGACCCTCCCAGCTGTGCTCAGGGGTGGCAGCACCCGGCCCTGCTGTCCCCACAGCAGTGAAAAGTGCCCAAACTTGACATTAAATCAAATATTTCCCACTCAGAGGAAGCCACCAGCAGCACGGACCATGTCCCCTGTGCTTCACACATGTGNTGGGGATGGCACGGTGACACTGTGAGGATGGCATGGTGACACCATGGGGATGGCACAGTGACACTGCAGGGATGGCACAGTGACAGTGACACTGCTGGGATGTCACAGCACACACGGGTGACACGGATGGAGGTGGAGGCTCAGGGGATGAGAACCAGAAACAGAGCAGTGCTGCCAGGGGGCTCCAGGGGACACTGTGACACTGAGATGGCACAGATGGGACACACAGCCTGCTGTGACAGTGCTGCCAGCAAAGGCTTGGCACTGCAAGCCTGCAGGGCTGGGGACACTGCCAACACCTGGGCATTTCTAGGTGGATCTGTGCTGCTCTGGAGAGCTGAAGAGGCAGCCCAAGAATCCAGAATAAATCCAGAATAATCCCTTTTTATGGCCAGGGATGTCCTGTGTGAGGTCCCTGCCACTCCTGCTCGCTGCTCTCTCTGGTGTCACCACAGGGGGACACTTTTATTCCTTGGTGTCAACCCAAAGGAAGATGAAGAAGGAAAAAAGCCCAAACTCTCAGAGTCTGGTGTTTCTCTGCTCTCAGGAGGTGGGGAAAGAGGCAGAGCCCCACTCCCCATCCCAGAGAATTCCTGACTGACTCCTCCTCACCCAGGCGGAGACAGAGCAGCTCCACCCAGCACCAGCAGGGAATGCAAAGCACCTGCATCCTCAGATTCCTGAATTATTACAAACTCACCCATTTGCTTTGGCTGCCAACAGCACAGAGCTGAGAGAGGCTGCTGGGCAGCAACTGCAACCCAGGAAAGGAGAGGAAGGATGGCCTGGGCTGTTTGTGGGACAGCACAATGCAGTGGGGATGGGATCCACCTGTCTCAGGGGTGACAGACACCTGCAATCCAGCCAAGCATTCAGGAATCCCTGCAGAAATCCCTGCAGAAATCCCTGCAGAAATCCCTGCAGAAATCTGCATTTTCCTGCTTGAGGAAAGGCCCAGTGGCTACCCTCAGGTTAAACTGTGTTTTTATGCAGGAGAAAGGAATTAGAGCTGATCCCCTCCTCTGCTCTTGGATTCCTTGGGTGAGAAGATGCTCCCGGTGTTTTCTGCCCTCCAGGGAATGTGAGTGCCTGGGAGAGCAGCTCCCAGCGAGATCCAGCTCTGGATAAAGGATCAGGGACCTGCAGAGTGTTCCCCTCCCATCCCCACGGGCTGAGCTCCTCTGCTGGGTGACAAACCCAGGAATGTCCCCACAGCTGCTCCATGGAAGGGTGGCTGAGCACCTTGACACTGGGACACCCCAAAATCTGCCAGGAGACACAGCTCAACTAAAACTGCCTTCTTCTTTGGGGGTTTGGATAGATTTTCCAGAATGTTATGGGAGTTAAGGCACCTCTACACCTCTAAAAATCTGCACTGAGGGATGATTACAAGAGCAAACAACACCAAGCAAGAGAGAAGCATCCAGGTACCTGGATAAAAGAAATATTCGAAAGTAGGCTTGATAATTCTTAAAATAGCATTGTTTGTCCTGCATCAAAGACCATCCACTTCCCTGTGCTGTCCCAGAGAAAGGAAGTGGAGAATAAACTGAATAAATGAATCTGTAACCGAATATTTAATAGAATTAAATATTCTAATGGAATTTGTAGTAGAGTATTTTTATAGAGCTATTCTGACCTCAGGATTTTCTGGATGTCTGAAACGTTCACCTCAACTCAGAGCACAAGAGAGAGAATGGGAAAAGTACAAAACAAACCAAAACAAAATGCACACACACACACACAGAGAATAATCCAGCCTAGAAAGTGCACGGGGTGTGAGAAAAGAATGTTTGCCCTGAAGGTTTGAAGCAGCACATGAAGCCATGGCAGCACCTCAAACCTGGGCTGTTCCTCCATCTCCAAGTGTCAGATATGAACATTTCCCTTGCTATTGATCACCAAGCTGAGAGCACCAGGCAGAGTCTCAGAAATCAGCAAAAATCAGTTAGCAGTTTTGCCAGGGAGCTCCTGATGGTTTATCTGGGCTGCAGAGGGTGGGAGGGCTCCTCTACCACTCCATTTGGTTTTTATTTTCTCCTCCCTGCCCAAGCTCTGCCCGTGGCTGGGATCCAAACTCCAGAGCCAGCAGCACTGGAGCCCTTGGCACCTCCCAGGGCTCTCCTAACAGAGACAAACCCATGAATAAAACCCCTCAAATCCTGCCCAAACAGGTCCCCCAGCCAGGCTGCAGCTCCTGCAGGCACTGCAAACCTCTCCCTGAACATTGCAGGGATTCACAGCAGCCCTGGAACCCAAAAGATGCCAAGAAAGGACAGAAGCTGGAAAACTCTGGCACCCTGATTAATAAAGTTACACATGAGCCACGTGGGGAGGGGCTGACGTCATGGGGGCAATTAAAAAAGCTCATTTAGGAGCTGCAGTGCAGGACAGCAGCTGTGGGGACAAGTGACAGTGGCCACCTCTGTTGCTCCAAGACTTTCAGGGTGTCACCTGCTGCCTCCACGCTGAGCCAGAACCTCTGGTGTGGCCAAGGCAGCTGAGCCCTGAAGCATCCTGTTATTAGGGGATTATTAATTAGCAACAATTCCTCACTCCTACTTCTGTCTAGGTGTTCTCTGGCTCCAAATTCTGCCTCCAGATCCCTTATGAAACATCCCCAGCACAGCAGCACATCCTAACCTCGTCTAATTAAAGGAGCTGTCGCCAATAACAACACCAGCACTCGTTCTCAAGAAGGAAAAAAACTGCTAATTATTTTTGCCTTTTTAAAGAACAAGATGGTATTGATGGGATCAACAGGACAGGTGAGCACAAAAGGCAGCCAGGCTTTTGTGCTCTGAGAGATGTGCAGAGCCAGAGGACGGCACGGAGGAGGAATGAGCAGGCTCGTTTTGGATCCACTGCATCCTGCAGAGGGAGCGCCCCTCACCTGCCACCAGCCCTGGGATCAGGGGGCTCAGCCCCACCTCCCACGAGCTTCCTGCAGCTCTGAAGAGGGTTTGGGGTCTCTCTGGTTGGATTCACCCCTCTGTGAACACGGCAGGAATTCCCAAAGCTCCCCCCAAGCTGCTGTGAGCGAGGTGGCCGTGACCCTGCAGAGCCCCCCGTGCATCACCCACATGCAGGAGCAGGCCAGGGGCAGGCAGGGAGGGGCTGTGCTGACCCCAGGACCCCGGGGGGCTCTGGGCAGGGCTGTACCTTCTCCTCGTTGCTGATGTTGCGTGTGGAGGTTCTCCAGGTGATGGAGGGGATGGGGTCCCCCGAGGCCTCGCAGGTCAGTGTGATCTGATCCTCCAGCTCCATGGCTGTCTTGTTCTCCACGTAGGTGATCTTGGGTTTGGCTGAGGAGGGGGAGAAAGGGGAGCCTTGGCTCAGGTGGGGCTCAGGGTGAAGTTTTGTCTGTCACCAGCAGCCCTGGGCAGAGCTGTGACAATTCACTGCCAGCTGGGGGAAGGAGCAGAGTGATTTTTACTCCTGGCACAAGTGGAGACCTGAAAAACCTCCTGTGCTCACCCTCACAGCTGAGGCTCCTGAGACAGGACCCATTTCAGAGGGAACAAATGCTCAGCCCCTGGGATTACCAGCTCCCTGTCCCACCTCCCTGCCCCAAATCAGCCCTCTGCTAAGCAGCTTTGTGGGGTGGCTGCACACAAGGCAGGGAGAATTCCATATTCCTTAACCCCTCCAGATTGCTGGGAGGCAGGAGAGCTCCTGATCCACCCCTGCAAGCCTGAGATCACCCCCACAGTGCTGGGGTGGAGCTCACCTCCCTGCCCAGGCTGCAGCAAGCCCCACTCAAGCACTAAAGCCCTTTTAGCAGCAGCTCAGGTGGGTCAGGATTCAGCCTGGAAGGGCTGGAGGGGGTTTGCTGTGGGTCTGATCCCCCCAGCCCTGCCTGTGTTTGAGCAGGGAGGAGCAGGATGAGTTCCCCACACACACTCACACACAGGATGGCAGAGCAGCAGCTGGGGATCAGCCCCAGCACCATTCACAGGGATAAACGGGCTCCCTGGCCTGCTTTAGGGCAAATTTGGGGGGAAACCTCCCAATGGGGTCCCTCTGGGAGGCAAAGTGTCACCCTAGGACACTGCCCCAGCTCCCCTCAGTGTCACCAACACACAGCTGGGCTGCCAGGGGTGTCAGAAGGTGTCAGGGGGTCTCAGGGGGTCCCAGGGGTGTCAGGAGGTCTCAGGGGGTGTCAGGGGGTGTCAGAAGGTATCAGGGGGGGTCAGGAGGTGCCAGGGGCTCTCAGGGGGTCTCAGGGGTGCCAGGGGGTCTCAGGGGTGGTTACCAAAGACTTTGAGGTGGATGGTGGCATCGGCCTCGCCAGCCTTGTTCTCAGCAATGCAGATGTACTCGGCCTCGTCGCTCTTGTCCACCCTGTGGATCAGCAGCTCGGAGCCATCGTAGTTGAAGGTGTATTTGTCCTCCTCCTCCACCTCCTCCACGGGCTCTCCATCCCTGGGGGCACAGAGCACAGGGGGCTGTGCTGGCAGAACCCACCCAAGGCTGCTTCCTGCCATCATTGCACTGCAGCTCCTCATGCTCAGGGGGTCCAGAACCTTCTCCTGTCCCCATGGGCTCCAGAGCTCAGCTTGAGACCTGATCCCTAAACCCTCCCTGCCCCAGGGCTCCTGGCAGCTGAAGCTCTGCCCTCCTGGCACACCACAGAGCTGTGACCCCACCAAAGGTGGCTCCACTCCAAGCTGCCATCGGCTTTTCCATGGCAAATTGTGCCCCTAACCTTCCCCAAAGGTGACAGAATTCCAACAACAGCGTCCCTGGAGTGGGAATCACTGCCTGACAGGGAAATGCAGGAAGCTGGGAGGGGACAGAGCTGACCTGGCTGAGCGATGGGGAGCACTGAGGGGATTCCTTGCTTTGCTTTGCTTTATTAAACTGTTCTGATCTCAGCCAAGAGGATTTTCACTCTCAGATTCTCCTCCCTGGGTGGGCTCTGTGCCCCCTGCCTAACCCACAGCAGAAGGTGACTTCAGCCCCATCATGAAGCCACTCTTGGGAGAAAAATCAGCTCATCCCAGTTAGAGCATTCCCTTCCTGCAGGCTGCCTCTCCAGGCATGGAGACAAAAATCAGCTCATCCCAGTCAGAGCATTCCATTCCTTCCAGGCTGGCTCGTCCAGACCTGGGGACAAAAATCAGCTCCTCCCAGTTAGAGCATTCCCTTCCCTGCAGCCTGGCTCTCCAGACCTGGAGACTCATCCCAGTCAGAGCATTCCCTTCCTGNCTTCCCTGCAGCCTGGCTCTCCAGACCTGGAGACTCTCCCAGTCAGAGCATTCCCTTCCTGCAGGCTGGCTGTCCAGGTGTGGGGACAAAAATCAGCTCATCCCAGTTAGAGCATTCCATTCCCTTCCTTCCAGGCTGGCTCTCCAAACCTGGGGACAAAAATCAACTCCTCCCAGTCAGGGCATTCCCTTCCTTCCAGGCTGGCTGTGCAGGCCTGGGGCAGCACACAGAGCCCAGCAGGACACTGCCCACAGCCTCTCTTACTTTGTCCACGTCACGGTGGGCTCAGGGAAGCCGTCAGCATCACAGGCCAGGGTGACAGACTGGCTGAGGTTGGCAGTGGCATTCATGGTGCTCTGCCTGGCACGCACCGAGGGAGGCACTGCAAGGGAAGAGAGGACAGAAGGTGTGAGCCACAGGGATGGCACCAACCCTGTCACCATCACCTGCAGGCTGGCACCAATGAGTCTGAGGCATGGCCATCAGCACAGGGGACAAAGGGCAGTGGGTGAGGAGACACCAAAAGCCTCAGTGTGGTGGCCAAAAGCCCTTGTGAGCACCACCAAGCTCAGCTCCTCACTCTGAGCTTCAGATTTCTCGAGGTGTTTTTATCCTGCAAACACCTGAATGTTCCTGGCAAAGCCTCACTGCACTCCAGGTGTGACTGGAATCACTCCATGGCCACTGTCACTGGGCACAGCAGAGGAAGAGGATGGTGTGGGGCTGAAGCCTGGGGGGAGGTGCTGCTCCGAGCCCCTCACCGTTGACGATGACCTGGATGTCTTTGAAGTTGATCTCCCCTCGGGCCAGGATCCTCCCCTCACACCTGTAGGTGCCCTCGTCTGTCTTCTTGATGCCCCGGATCTGCAGGTAGTTGTTGGACAGGACGATGAACCGCACTGCAAAGCACAAAAGGAACAAAAGGGGGCTCACTCCAGCCCCTCCTCTCCTCACCCCTTCTGGGCCTGGTGGGGCAAAATCTCCCTCCCCACCGTGAAATGGAGATGCTGTTGGAGCTGGAGCTGCTTCTGCCAAGGAGGAAACATCTGTGGAGAGCAGCTCAGTGCTCTGGTGCTGTGTTCAGGGACATGAACAGGTAAATGGGCTCAGGGACATGGACAGGTAAATGGGCTCAGGGGCATGAACAGGTAAATGGGCTCAGGGGCATGAACAGGTAAATGGGCTCAGGGACATGAACAGGTAAATGGGCTCTGGTGCTGAGCTCAGGGACACGAACAGGTAAATGTTCCCACAGACACACTGACACTGCACCACACGGGGCAGTGAGCAGTCTGGGACTCATCCCTCCTGCCCAGGAGCTCCAGCCTCACCCCCTGTGTGCCAGGGCTGGGAAAGCTGCTCAGCTGGGCTCAGGGCCTCTGCCAGCCCCTCTGACCACGGCAGCCTGGAGCGTTTGGGAAGAAAGGGAAAAGTTCTCACAAGGAGCTTTCAGCCCCTTTTCCTCCTACAGGCTGGAGGGTGTCACACCATCCAGCTCTCCTGTCTGATGGCATTTCTCTGATCTGTGTTCCTCTGGCAGTGCCCAAGCCTGTGCCCATTCCAGTGGGAACACGGCTGCCCTGCCACTGGCAAAGCACAGCACCTGGGATAACCCAGCTCAAACGGGCACAAACTGCTCCTCCTGCCCCCTGTGAGCACCAGCATTCCCTGTGGGAGGGAGATGGACAAGAAGCAAGCCCTCACCATCCTTCTTCAGGATGACATCCCTGCCTTTGTGCTTCCAGATGATGGTGGGGGGCAGCGAGCTGACCACGTCACACACGATCACAGCATCGTCCCCCTCCTTGAACTCCTGAGGGGTGGGAGCGTTCTTGAACATCAGCTTTTCTGGAAAGGAGGAAAGGAGAAGGGCACTGCAGCTTTCTCAGCACACCTGGAGCTGTGCTCCTGCCTCCAGCCTGAGGGAAGCAGAGAAACCCCAAATCCCCAGAGATCTCCCTGTTCCCAGGGGAGGATAAAGGTCTGGGTGAATGCACTGCCCACAGCACCCCCATTTCAGCCCCTCTGAATGACCCCTGTGAATAATGCCCACTGCAAGCCGTGACCTGGGGCTGCTCAGCCTCCCAGCAGGGAGGAGAAGCTGCTGGCAGGGCTCTGCTGGAGCAGCTGAGGGCTCACTGGGGACACGTGGGCCCCTCTTCACCCCACACCAGAGCTGTGTGTCCCCCACAGCAGCTCCTGTCCTGTTACCCCTGCCAGCAGCACCAGAATCTTCTCCTTCCACCCCTTGCTCTGCCACCTTTCAGAAGGATTTTGGCCATGGGGGTGCTGGAGATGTCCTGACCCTCCAATTCATCCTGATTCCTCTCCACACCAAGAAAGAAGGCTGCATCTTAACACCTTTCCTTTTTCCTTTCCATTCCATTTTCCTTTCCTTTCCATTTTCCTTTCCATTCTCCTTTCCTTTCTGTTTTCCTTTCCTTTCCTTTCTGTTTTCCTTTCCTTTCCTTTCCATTTTCCTTTCCTTTCCTTTCTGCTTTCCTTTCCTTTCCTTTCCTTTCCTTTCCATTTTCCTTTCCCTTTCCACTTTCCTTTCCTTTTTCCTTCCCTTCCCTCCTCTCCCCTTCCCTTCCCTTTCTCTTTCTCCTTTCTTTTCTCCTTTCCCTTTCTTTTCCACTTTCTCCTTTCCCATTTCCCTTTCTCCTTCCCCTTTCCCCTTTCCCTTTCCCCTCTCTCCCTGTCCTCTCCCCCTTCCCTGGCTCCCCTCCCCAGCCCTGCTCCCCCCGGCTCTCCCTTACGGAAGATCTTGACGTTGACGGTGGCCTCGGAGTCTCCGTCCTCGGGGCTGCTGACCACGCACTTGTAGATGCCGGCGTCGTCGATGTTGGCGTTGTAGATGGTGAGGGTGGACGAGAAGTCATCGTTGCGCACCACCGAGATGCGCTGCTGGTTGGGGCTCAGCCGCTCCCCGTTCGGGGAGAACCACGAGATGTCCTTGAACTTGGCCTCCCCTGC
>VWYP01026932.1:1448-13454 GCA_013400435.1 Pycnonotus jocosus | reverse complement strand
AAATGCTCTGCATCCCCCCAAACCCTCTGCATCCCCCCAAATCCCAGCCTGACCCCGTTGCTGACAGGCTCTGACTGAGCCCACAGCACAACACCAGCACAGCAGGGTGTGCTCCACTCTGAATTAAACAAACCCTTCAGCCACCACCCACCTTGACATAAGAAGAACTTGGATTCTCCAACGCTGATCTCCCCCTGGCTTGGGACAATGTCCACTTGGAGAGAGGCTGGGAAGGGAATGAGCACAGTCAGGCAAGGGCTGTGGTCTCCAGCAAAAAAAAGCTCTGCCAACCTCCCAATCCCCATGGAGCCCTTCTTGAATTTACAGCCCAGGATGACACCTATTTTCTGACCTGAACTGCTGGTTTTAGACACCAGAGGGAGGTTTTAAAACACCAAGAGAAGGCTTAAAACAAGAGAGGAAGGTTTTAAACAAGAAGGTTTTGAACACCAGAAGGAGGTTTTAAACACCAGAAGAAGATTTTAAAGAAGAGAGGAAGGTTTTAAAGAAGAGGAGAAGAAGGTTTTGAAGGCGAGAGGAAGGTTTTAAACACCAGAAGAAGGTTTTAAAGAAGAGAGGAAGGTTTTAAAGAAGAGAGGAAGGTTTTAAACACCAGAAGAAGGTTTTAAACACCAGAGGAAGGTTTTAAACACCAGAGGAAGGACAGCACCCCTGCCCTCCCCATTCCCATTCACCAGCCATGGCACATCCACGCAGGTCCAGTGCCCTTTTCCCTCACCAACATCCCGGCCTCCTTCCTCACTGCATAAATTATGACCCATTAGGCAGAAAATGTAATTGGATTCTGGCTCTCCTCCAGCTATAGCTTAATTCCACGGCAGATCTGTGGCCTAACAAGCCTGGGTCAAGTTGAATTCGAGGGCGCCAAAATAAGGTTTTCTTTGGGAAACACCCTCTGTGTTTTCACGTTGGGCATGAAAATCTGCAAATCTCTCTCCCAGAGCAGCTAATTTTACCTCCAGACCACAGAGGCGTGATTTCAGCTGCCAAGCACACCTGGGGCTGTAAGGAACAAGAATTGCTTCAATGAAATGAAAACCCGGCTGCGTGTGCCAATGGCAACATTCCTGAAAGGGCCGGGGAAACACATGGACTCGGGGGTCAGGGACTGAATGTGGAGCTCCCAGAGCTGAAGGAGCACTGCCTGCCCTCACTGGGAAAGCACAGCAAGATCAGGATTTGCTGTGCACATTCCTTTAGCCAACAACCACCCTGACTCTCCAGGAGAACGCTGGAAGTGATGATCAGACACAAAACTGAGAAATCTCAATGTTTCTGTTCTGCCTGCCTTTAATTTTTTTTTTTTTCCTGTGGCTGCTCCTGGTGGTTCTTTGGAGGATTTTGGACAGGCTGTGATGCTGCCCCAGCCCTGGTTTGCAAACACTTTAAGGCTTTATCCTACAGATCCCTGGAGATGAAACGAGGGACAAAAGCGCCCAGCCGTGCTTGTCCAGCAGCTCCAGCCACAGGAATTCCAGGTAACTTCTGGAATTGAGCTGCAGGCCAAGGAAGCATCCTCTGCATGAGTCACCCGCAGCTCCTCTGTCCTTATTTCACTCCGGGGAGAGCTCGGAGCTGTCTGAGCAGCCTCCAGCAGCAGCAGCAGGCTTGGCTGCCATTGTCACCTGGACCAGCAGGTCCCCAGAACAATGGGCTGTGCCTGGCATCTCACAAACAATCGCCCCCCACTCCTCGGAGCTTTACTGCCCAGCCTGTGATCGCACCAACAAAGCCAGCGCTGCTGATTTTAATCGCTGTTTAATCGTTATTTTTGCTTTGCAGCTCAGGGAAATGGGGGCTATTTTTTTCCACTCTTCATTTAATAGACACTGCGAGCCCATTTGTATTCTGCTTCCAACTTCAAGCAATAAAGGCCTTTTTAGCATCACATAATAACTGCATTAAAAGGCCTCTTCATAATCACACAATAACACTTTTTATAGCTCTGCCCTCCCCCATATCTTTTATCTGGTTATAAAGTTCCCCAGCCCCCCAAAAATGCTGAATAATTCCCCATTGATTAAAAAAAAAAAACCAACAAAAACCAACAACAAGAAACCCAACAAATTTGCTAATGCAACTTCCTGTTCATCTGTAGTTCAATGTAATTAGTTTTGCATCTCAACAAAAGCAATTAGCTGAAATGAAGGCGTGATTTTGGTAAGAGGCAGCGAGGCTGTGTCCCTGCTGGGCTGGCATTGAGGTGAAGGCAGGAGGCTCTACCTGGGCAGTGAGCAAAGTGCCACAGGCAGCACGGGACAGGGCCCAAATTTGGGTGCCCAAACTCCAAAGGGGACACAGCAGAAGCAGGAATATGAATGCTCACACCAAAGGAATGTCTTGGCACAGTAAATACACTGAATTCTGAATTCATCGTGGGGTTCTGTCCCCTCACATCCTCCCCTTCCTGCAAAACCCCTGCTCCTTTACAGCCCCCAGCGCTGCCCCACCGAGCACAAAAGGTCCCAAATTGAGCCCTGGATGTAAAGAAGGGCTGGAATCCCTCAGCTCACTGCAGCAGCGGGGTCACCCCAGGCTGGGATCCCAGTGAGGATCCCACACTGCAGCCCCTGGGTCACCCCAAAAGCTGAATTAAGGCTGAATTCAGCTCTGAGGGCTCTTCCTGCCTCTCACTCTGAGCCCAGCAGGGAATTTGGGTGGGGTTTGCCACAGCTAACCCAGGTAACAACCGTGCATCACCACCACACGTGAGAGAAAACCCAAAATCAAAAAAAAAAAAAACCCATCAGAAATATTGGGGCAAACAAAGCCCAGCACGGATGAATTCAGCTGTGACTGAACCCTCGGTTCCATTCTCACAGCCTGTACCTTTAATTTCCTTCATTCCTAGCAGCGATTCACCAATTAAGCTCAATTCCAGAAATAAAAACCATCGGGAAGGAAATATCTCCCGGATCTAAGGGGCACAGCTCGTGCAGTCAGAGCGGGATTTGCAAAGCCAGCCAGAGAAGCAGATTACGGTGAAAGCCCCGAGGATTTAATACACAACAAAGGCTTAACAAGACAAAGACAAGGCTCCTGTACGCGGTCACTTTATTAAAAATACGCTGAAAACTCAGGAGGAGGAGGAGGAGGAGGAGGCAGCAGCTGGGATTGATCCCAGCTGGGCTGCGGATCCAATTCCTCCCCCCGTCGCCATGGCAACCGCTCCCTAAATCTGCCAGGAACGGGAGGAGGGGATGGCTGCTGCCTTTGGGAATAGGGGCTGCTGGAGAGGCGGGCAGCGAGCACGGTCAACACCCACAGAGGAGAGCCCAGAGCCGCCCCCAGGGCACCGACAGCCCCAAAATCGAGACACCCCAGCGCAGCTGACGGCCCTGGGTGGGAGGGATGCTCCTCACCCTGCTGCTGAGCGTGTGCCAGCAGGCACGGAGGGAGCAGCATCCCCTGCCCGGCACTGTCCCAGCCCCAATTCCAAACGCAGGGAGCAGCATCCCCTGCCCGGCACTGTCCCAGCCCCAATTCCAAACGCAGGGAGCAGCATCCCCTGCCCGGCACTGTCCCAGCCCCAATTCCAAACCCACGGAGCAGGGGAAGGGCTCAGCTCTGGCACAGCATCCTAAGGGAGCTGTGGGGCTGGGCAGAGCTCTGCCCCCAGCCACCTTTCTATGTGTTCTGCACACCCCAGGGGATGGAAATCCCCATTTCCAGCAGGATCCTGTGGATGCTGGGATGATGAGAAGGGTAATTCGCTCACTCCCGTAAGGAAAGCACATTCCAAACCAACCACAATCCCCAATTATCCTGTAAAACAGCACAGCCTGGGCAGCGAGGAACCTCTCTGCCCTCTGGGTCTCACCCAAAACACCCTCCAGGGACAGCCAAAATCCATCTCTGCCCTCCTGCACATCCCTGGGGGCTATTTCACAGTGCCAGGGGAAGCTGTGCTTGCCCAGCCAGCTGAAATCACAGCCCAGGCAGCTGTGGCAGCACGAAAACACAGGCAGGGAATTCAGAGAGCTTTCTCCTCTGCTTCCTTTCAGTCAGAATTATTCTGCTTCTGAACAAAGTGACACATCCAAGCTGATGCAGGGAATGTGTGCAGGGAAAAGGGAATAATTCCAATTCTGTCCACGCTGTGACCTCATCCTTTCCACGTAGAAGACCTGCTCACAGGAGCTTTGAATTTTTAAATGACCACAAGGCACACCAAAAAAATGATCCTATTAACACCTTTTCCTACAGAAATTTATGAATCACAGTAAAACTTCCCAGACATCTCGGTATTTTTACATGGAACACAATTTTATGCCTCTTTTGATGACATTGTTGATAAAAGCTTTTTATTGCTATGGATCATAAAACTAATAGTCCTATTTACCACAGCAAATATTTTCATTTACCTGAGGCAGGGTAAGCCAGGATTCTTTATGGAGCCATTAAATCAGAGTATGGACAATTTTAATTAAAAACCAAGCAAGTTACGATCTTCTGCTGAGAGAGAAACCCGGGTGGGTGACACTGCGTGGTGGGAAGAACCCGGGGAAGATGAGAAAAACAGGATTTGTAAAAAGCTCAGGATTCGAGGCTAATCTTGGTGCACTGAGCAGCACCAAGTGCATCCTTCAGGAGAGCACAGAATTATTGCATTTGTCAGGCAGGAGCAGCTCCAGGAGCTCCCTGGCTTCCCTCAAAGGAAGCAATCCCTGCTCCCTGCAAGCTCCATTCCCCCTCAGCCCAGCAGTCAGCCCCAGATTTGATCCTGAAGTGTTCAAAACAATTCTTCCTCAGCCCTTTTTGACGTGGTGGTTTAGTTGAGAGGAGGTGTTTTTAGCAATAGTTAAAGCTGAAGCAGCTGCAAAGGCTGAAATTCAGTATTTGCTGCACAGGAATTGGCTTAGGAGCTCCAGAGGAGCACTGACTGCAGGTTCACTCCAGGTGCTGCACACTCATCCCATCCCACACTGCAGAATAATTCCTCCCTTTGCCTACCACAGCTTCCTACTGGAATTCTCAGGAGGAGAAGAAACCTCTCTCTTCTATTTCAGCCAAAAGGAAGAGGAGAGAGCACATGGAATGCAGTTTTTCTCTCTTTTCTCTGCTCCCAAAGAGGTCAGACCATGCAGAAGCCAAGCCCTGATGTTCTCAATTGCTGCTGTTGAAGGACCATGAGGTGTAAATGCACAAATGTGGATTTTGGTCCCACTGCCCAAGCAGGAGGTGGAAGTTTCTGAGGAGTGACAACAGGGTTGAGGATGGAGAACCCACCTTCAAGGCACCCAGGCTGTGTTTTTGAGGTGTTCTCCACCTAAAAGCCCTAAAAGAAAATTCTAAAACTCATCCAGCTCCATCTTCCACAACCCCAGGCTGCTCCAAGCCCCGTCCAACCTGGCCTTGGACACTTCCAGGGGCAGCCACAGCTTCTCTGGGCAACCCCACCCTGCCAGGGAAGGATTTATTCCCAATATCCCACCCATCCATGCCCTCTGGCAGTGGGGAAAACATCAAATATTCCACCTGCATTGCAGAGAGTTACGGCCTCTCGTGAATTGTGGCTCACAAAAGTGCTTCGGAGAGACTACTGTAGATTTTAGTAGTTTAAATTCATATCTGGAGCAGTCTTCTGCCAAGTGTAAAGTGTCAGAAATCAATAGTTTATTTAATGTGTCGATTAATCTTTCATAGCTGGTGGGAGCTGGGAATTCTGTGCTAGCTGAGTATCACTGGGTGGTTTAGGCTGAGCTGAAAATCACAGGCTGAGCCTCTGTGAGGAACAGGAATTTCCAATGCTGCCTTACAGCAAGATTAAACACTCTCATTCCTCCTTGCTATGAGGTGGAGAAGAAGGTTCATTAATAAATTAATGGACATTAAAAATGTGGGGAGGCTGCTTCACTAAATAAAGGCACATGGGAAGAGCAGAAGGCTCAGAGAGGTGAAAGAACAAGAACATAAATGTCTGTATTTATCATTTTTATCATTTTTATAATTTTATCATTTTAATAATTTTATCATTTTTATCATTTTTTAGACCAGCCCTCAGTGCTGATGAAGAAAACCACCTCAGCCAAAGCCAAAGCTTTGTCACAGTGCACATCTCGAAGATGTTTCTGGGCATTTGGGGACTGGCTAAAAACCATCAGTGCCTCTGGAAATACCACTGGAATTTGTGGGTAACATTTCCAGCGTGTGTTAACTGCAAGACCTTTTGCAAGCACCACACTGAGGGAACCTCCAGAATATCAGCAGGACTATTAGAGTCATTAATTGAATAAAAGCTGAAATATTATGATAATGAAAACTGAAGGCCAAAGACTGGGAAGAATAACATGTTAATACACTGCCCTATTTGCTCAGCGAGCAGAGGAACCAAAAATCCCTTCAGGCAAAGAGAGAACTGAGCTTGTTTACTGCTCTCTGCTGCTCAGCACCACCCCAACTCTCTGGCTGCCAGAATAAAGCCAAGGTAAAGGCAATAAATCACAGCCCCTCCTCATTCAGCCACCCCAAAGCACAGAACAGGGAGAGTTTACACAGCCCCAAATTTAGACATCATTTACAGCTCCTGAAGCCCGAAAATAGGTGATGCCGAGGAGGAAACAAAGAGAATGTGAACCCAGGCAGGGTAACCAAAGGCCTGAAGCATCAGCTGTGACTGACAGGATAAACACCCCCCAGACTGCCAGCAGCCAAGAAAAGGCTTCAGCCACGCTCCTCTGGGAAGTCTCCTGGAAACCCAGGCAGAATTCAGCCCAGCAAACACAAGAAATTTAATCACTGCAACTCATAAGTTATGCAAGGCAGACAAAGAAGGTTTCAGCTGAGCATTTGTGGCCCAAAATTTAAGAGAGCTGTCAGGAGTTCAGCTCTGAACCTTGATCTCTACAAGCCAGACACTCCTTGAAGTAACTTACTCCTGCTTGCAAGAATTTACTCTGAGACTTGCAAGAATTTCCTCCAAGACTTACAACAATTTACTCCATGTAAGCACCAAAAGAAAACCTCCAGAGAACTCCAAACACAACTGGATCTTCACACCTTTCCTTATGCAGCAAAACACAGGAGAGAGGAAAAATTGAGGAAAAGGGAATCAGGCTCCTGCTGCTGCTGGGTGTTTGAGGTGACACTGCTTTTGGAAATGAGCTCTGCAAAAACCCCAGCAAAATAAAGCAAGCACACACAGATATTCACCATCTCCACCCAGATCCAAACACACAGGGCACAAACATGGCCCAGAGCTGGTTCCTTTATTCCTTCAGTGCCACATTCTCATTTCCATCTCCTCGGTGCCTTGGTCTCTCTGGGTTTGACTGAAGGCAGAGCAGTGGCCTCAGGCCCCACGTGCTCAGAATGTTTAATTGATGCTGCAGACACACAGCACCCATCAAAGGGAGCCCTCCAGGAGGAAAATAACGGGGGCAGGCTGGAAATTCCGAGAGCACAGCCCAAGCCAAGCTCATCACTGCCACCACCAAGAGGCTGCCGTGCATTAAAGCCATAAAAAAGGCTTTTAATCTGTGCTAAAACCACCGCGACTCCACCAAAGGGAATGACCAAAATGTAAGCACAAATCTGTAATCCCAGGCAAGCACAAGCAGCCTGGGCAAGCCACACACATCAGTGCAGCACTGGGCTTTTCTCCCAGCTTTGCACTCTGCTGCACTCCCATTTCTTCTGTCTCCTCCAGGACTTCTCCTCACAGGAGGGAAATACCAGAACAATTTGGTCCAACTGCTGCCAGAAAGAGCTGGAAATCAGTGTCACTACAATTAACCACAAAGAGCTAATAAAATTGTGTGCTAACCACGACTTGCAGAATATTGGGGCATCAATTAAAGATCCAGGGCAGGATTTCTCTAATGAAGTTTTTGTCCTTTAGCTTCCATGAAGAATGTCAAGCTCCAGATCTTCATTTCTGTGTACAAATGGAATGTGAACCCCCAGATCCTCATTTCTGTGTACAAATGGAATGTGAACCCCCAGATCTTCATTTAGGGGGACAAATGGCCAACCCTGAGCACTGACACCTCGTGTCTGGATATTTTGGTGGCTGCTCTGCAGCCTCAGCTCCAGCCCCTTTTATTGGGATGTGTTCCCAGAGCAGGGACTGTCCCTGGGGATGACCTGAACTGCTGCTGAGCCCTTCAGGGGAGGGGCTGCTTGGTTTAAAGAGCTTTTGGCACCACACCCCTGCCTGGTGGCACCTGCAGGGCAGGGATGAGCCAGGGGCAGTACCTGGGCTCCAGCCACGGGAAACAGAAGCAGGCAAGGTTAATCCCTGGGATAATGAATATCCAGGGTCAGACTGCACCTGACCCTGTTTGCTGATGGCTGGGAGTGCTCCACGAGGCCTGAGGATTTACATCTCCTACAAGTGCCTCGTGTACGTGGATCTCCTGAATTCTGCACAGCGATCTCCTGAATTCTGCACATGGATCTCCTGAATTCTGCACATGGATCTCCTGAATTCTGCACATGGATCTCCTGAATTCTGCACAGGGATCTCCTTCATTCTGCACAGGGATCTCCTGAATTCTGCACAGGGATCTCCTGAATTCTGCACAGGGATCTCCTGAATTCTGGCCACACCACCATTCCCAGGCACAGGGTGGGGCTGCTGGGGTGTCCTGCAGGGCCAGGAGCTGGATCTGGGGATCTTTCTGAGTCCCTTCCCAGTCAGGGATGACTTTTGCTCAGGGTTACAAGCCCCAAAATCTCAAGGTGACTTTGACACTGATGTGTCTGACCGATGTTAATGACAGGACTATCTCATGTGATCAGGTTTACCACATTTTCCTGGTACTTACAGTGTTTTAATTGGAATTATGGTGTAAGAACTACTCACTGAGAGGGAAGAGGAAGGGAAGGAGATGCTCAGTGATCTGTGAGGGCAAAGACCTTTAAAGCACCTGAGGATTCCTGCTGAATTCCTCCCCTCCCACAGCCCCTGCTCCTCTCCAGGCTGTGCAATGACAGCACAGGAACAGCAGCACTGCTCTGGGATAGACAAACAGCCAGAAAGGGCAGCAGCAGGGAGAGAAACGTCCTCTGAGAGCAGCAGCAGCAGCAGGAGAATGTCCCCAAAATGCCAAACCCAGCAGGGATCGATGCAGGGGCCGTGCTGAAAGGACAAAGCCAGGAGTCACCGCACGGCCACCACTCCTGCAGCCCCACAAACCCTCCTGGAAGCGGCACCATTAATTGCTCTGTACTTTAAAACGTCCCCAGGGAGCGGTGAGACGCACAAGTGACTGTCCCAGATACCATACCCTGCTCTCATCCCCACCACCCAGAGCCACCATCGGTTTTTCCACTGCTGCAGCTCCCCCCCACAGCTGCTATTTCTGCATCTCTGGCAGAGATTGCCCCTGCCACTAACAACTGCCTGCTCTGCTGGGATGAAGACCACAGAGGGGTTGGGAAGCTCTCTCCCAGCTTAAAGGGGTTTATTTTTGTGCTCGTGGATCCCACAATGAAATCCCATGAATGTGGCCCCTCCCCAGGAGGAAAAAGCAGCTGGGGCAGGCTGCAAGGAGCACGAGCACAATGCAGCCAGAGAGGTAAAATAATCGACATTCCTCATCCCAAAGGCACTGGATGGGAAGGAAAAGCTTGTCCAGCTCATCCCAAAGTGCTTCTGTTCTGCTTGGGTCAGTCCAAAACGCAAATCCAACCCGGGAGTTTCCAAAGCAGGAGGGAGAAGTGGCACTAACAGCAAATAATGGCCTCAGTTTGGGCATGGTGACCTCCAAAATGCCACAGCAGATTCCTGTGGAACACTGGAAACGGCTCAACATTTGCACCACCAGGGAAAAAAGGGGGAAAACCAAACCCAACCCAGCCCAGCTGGAATTCAGCACCACCTTCCTTGCTGGATGTGCCTGTTCACCCTCTGCTGGGATCAGAAATGTGGGAGAGGCCCTTGCTGCACTCCCCAGATCCCACTGAGCCAGTTCCAGCATTTCTTTGTACCACCCCACAACCCACCAAAACGCCTTCTAATTTCCTGACAGCAAAATTACCCCGGCTCTTCCAGATAAACACAACTCAGTCACCAACTCATCATTACCAGAGTTTGGGGTTTGAAGCTTTTTCTTTCCTCTACCCACAGGGCCAGCATTCAAAAAAAGCATCCCTGGAAGGGTCCAAGGCCAGGCTGGACGGGGTTTGGAGCAGCCTGGGGCAGGGGAAGGTGTCCCTGCTGGATGTTTTCCATAAATCCATCAATCACCAATCCTTGGAGCGTGCTCATGCTGCCCCAAAGTTATTTCGGGGGTACAACAAAGCTTTGCTGCAGCCTCTGGAAATGAGCTGCATCCTCCAGAAAAATCAGGAATGTGGAGCAGGAGATGCAGTTGTATTCTGAGAGTCTCATTTTCACTCCACATCTCCCCGTTACGATCCACAAGTGCCCCAAATTCAAAGTGCTTATTGAAGTCAAGCCTCTCTCTTTTGAAATTATCCATCAAATCATTAATATTTTTTAATATTATCTTATTTAGAATCTTTGCTCTTTCATCGACAAGGAGAAAAGGGAGTGCAGGGAAATCTGTTAGGCTCAAAATAATTCCATGTTAACAACCCCAACCACCAGCAAAGCAGAGAGTAGGAATGAGTGGAGATAAACCCAGGAAATTTAAATGAAATGATGACACAAAACCTGCATAAAATATTCTGTGCCGCCCGGTATTGATAAAATAACACCAAATGATTTATCCAGACGCCTTGTATTGATAAAATAACTGCGAATTATTTATCCAGCTGTGTGTGGGGCAGGGTGGGAGTGCAATGCCTGATCCACGTGCTGGCAGCGCCCTTCCCTTCCCTTCCCCAGGCACAACAAAGGCAATAAAACAGCTCAATTCCAGCCGGGATTAAAGCAGGCACTCAGGTAGGGGAACAATCTGCCCCGGCAAGAGGAGCAAAGCGCTCTCATTGGGATGTTAATGAATGCAGCATCATTAACACCGAATAGGCTGTGCAGAGTTAAACGCACCAGCTCTGAACCCAGCCAAGCAAGTTAATGGTTTGCATCAAACAACGAGGTCAACCCCTTCCCCTCGCCCCAGTTATTAAAATGGGAATTCTTGTTGTTATAGGATGGCATTAAAAGGAATTTACTGGCGCTTTTTATGTTTTTACATTCACTCGTGCAGCGCTGCAGTTATTCAGAGTATTTGGCACGCCGGGTTCGCAGCCACAAAGGGAGTTTTGTTTCTGCTGGAGTGAAGGACAAGACAGGCAAGGACAGATAAAAACGAGAGGAAGAAAAGGAGACGGAAGATGACAGAGCAGCGCAACTGCAGCGCCACATCCGAGGGAGCGCCACGCTGAAAATTCGAGTGGAAAAAAAAAACTCCTTAAAAACCAAAAGGGAAGAGCCCCAGAGCACAGCGAGCAGAAGGGTTTCACTGCCAAGGGCAATTCCAGCGCTTTTCAGTGAGGATGTGCTGCGTGCCAAGCATAACAAACAGGAGCAAGGCACGGAGCCCCCTGTGCTGCCTGTCCTGACCCCACCACACCGCTGAGACCCTGCGAAAAATCTGCATTTTCATCTTTTATTGCAGAGCTCATCGGGCTAAAATATCAGCAAAGCGATGTCACACTCCGGGCTGGCAGCTGCAGCCAACATTAACTCCATCACGATTGAAGGAAAGGAATCGATTCCTTTTTGCCCCATCCCAGATTTGGCCTTTTTTTTTTTTTTTAATTTTTTTTAATTTATTTTATTATTTATTATTTATTTATTANTAATTTTTTTTTTTATTTATTTTCTTGTGCGAGTCCTTGTCCTGAGCTGAATTTGTATTTCCTGCAATAAAACAGCTCCCGGGAGAGGCACCCATGGAATTCCTCAGGGCCAGGCTGATCAGGGCAGACAGTCACTAATTAACCGAGGGTTTAATGCGATCTCACCGGGGACTGGGAGCAGCGCAGCCTCCCTCCTCCACCACCTGCCAGGGAAAAGGCAGATCCCAGGGAAGGAAAGGGGAAAAACATGGGAGGGGGAGAGAAAGAAAAAAG
>VWYP01026931.1:0-91328 GCA_013400435.1 Pycnonotus jocosus | reverse complement strand
TCAAAATGAAAAAAAAAATTACCAAAACCATTCTATTTTCTTTTCTTTTCTTATACTTTTAATTATTGTGGGCTTTTTCCTAAGAAGGGCAAGGAATTTTAAGATTATGACATTTCTGAGTGAAACTGAGAGATGGACTTTAGGGATCCATGCAGATAGAGAAGATTTTTTTTTTTTCCAGCTAGATTTGAACCATTCATTCCAGAAATTTCCTGGTTTTGCTCCTAGACTCCATGTCAGGGAGTGTGATCACAGATTGTTTTATGAGTGACTTTCCCCTTCCATCCCAGGGAGATGCATTGCACGGAGGCTGCTCTGCAATGGGGATGATGATTGTGGGGACCAGTCAGATGAGAAAAACTGCAAAAAAGTGTTCAGGAAATGTGACCAGAAGATGGAAGAGTACTGGGGAATAGAGAATCTGGCAAAAGGGTAAGCCTGTGACTGGTGAGATGCTTCTTAAGGGTGAGAATGATCCAATGTGACTTCAAACAAACACTGAGCAGAGAGAAGCTGGAGCTGTATCCAGGAGTGAGTTGGGATCCAGGAACGTGATCCAAAGCCTGGGGGACAGTCACCTGTGGGAACAACTCCAGAGGAGGGTCACTAAGTTGATCAGAGGGATGGAGCAGCTCTGCTAAGAGGAAAGGCTGAGAGAATTGGGATTGTTCAGCCTGGAGCAGAGCAGGCTCTGGGGTCACCTCACTGCAGCCTTTCAGTACCTGAGGGAGTCAAGAGGAAAGATGGAGAAAGGAGACAGACAAGGGCCTGGAGTGACAGGACAAAGGGGAATGGCTTCCCATTGCCAGAGGACAGGGTTAGATGGGGTATTGGGAATAAATTCACTCCTGTGAGGGTGAGCAGGCCCTGGCACAGGGTGCCCAGGGAAGCTGTGGCTGCCCCTGGATCCCTGGAAGTGTCCAAGGCCAGGCTGGATGAGGTTTGGAACAACCTGGGATGGTGGAAGGTGTCTCTCCTACCCCAAATCATTCCATGATTCCTTGGGTTTGCATTCTTACACCCTGTATTGGTTTGGTGGGGAGAGGGAAAGGTATTTCATATTCCTTTGATTTCTCCCATGACACTGGGAGCTGGTGGAATTTTTGTGCTTTGTGTGAGTGGGGTGGGGTAAACCTGCATATTAGCAGCTCTTTGGGGATTAAAATCTAAGTCTGAATTGATCCAGCTTTTGCAGGCTAAGATCGTGACAACTTTCTGTAAGATCAGACTGTGTGAAAAGAGGGGTTTTTTCCTTACTCTGCAGGGAAAAAATTGCTTTTTACATAAAAAAAAGGAAAATCATATTGCAAGGGAAAAAAATGTAATTTTCTCGTTACTCTCTGGAGATATGGCTGCTGCACATGTCATTGCTAATGCTTTGTACTTCTGAGTTTAATCAAAATTAAAAATAATGTTGGACAATTATAGGAACATGCTTCTCATCTCTTTGAAGCTACAATTGCTCACTAATTTGCTTTTAGTGGACTTTCCTTTTTTTTTTCCAGATAGTTCTAAAATTAGAGTTAATTTTTTTGCAGCTTCAGAATCATTATCATGCAGCTTCTCTCCCCAAAATCAGGAGAGGCAGATCCAACAGAGCACTAATGGGTTTTGGTGGGGTTTCATCCCACCAGCAGCAGTGGGAAAAGCAAGTGATGGGGTTTAATCTCCTCGTCTCCACAAACTGCAGTGCTGCATCCTTTCTTAGAGCAGACAGGTGAAGGTTTCTGTCCATCATCCACTGAAATCAAAGGAAAACTCCCTGTGGTTTCAAGGATTAGCTGAGCTGTTGCTTGAGTGTCTCTTTTCTTGTTCCCCAACAATTTTTACTGTTATCTACTGGCCTCTGGTTGACCCTTGACCAACTTGGCAAAGATTTTTGGCTGATAAACCAGAATGAAGAAGTGTGAATTAAAAATCAATCTGGGTTGATGGCATGGATTGGCCAACCTGCCTTTGAAGGTTCTGATGGATGCTGTGGATATTTGGGGATGCTCAGGGTGAGCAGCCTGGTCAGGTGGGGGTTTGGCTGGTCCAGTTTGTTCTGCTCTTTCTGGAGAATTCCAGTAAAGGCCACAAAGCTGCCAGTGCTGGTGGCAGTAACACTGGTGTCACTCACAGCTGGGGGATGAAAATTGCCATTTATATTCATCAAGTGTCAAAATTCAGCTCTGTCTTTTGCCTTCTCATTAGTCATGTTCTTCTGCAGCACTGAGTTGGTTGGACAGTGAAAGAATCCAAGATTTTTTGGGGGCGTTTCAAGATAAAGAAGTGTGAAACAAAGAGCCTGTGGCCAAATAAAACAATGTTTTGGCTTTCTCAGCCAAGGCATTTAGTGTTGAGCTCTGAATTGATGGTACCATAAAATATTGCTGTGCTGCTTCACCTACAGGTTGAATATCTTCACAAACAGCTTGGAAGGGCTGGTCCTTGATCACAGGTACTATGCTGGGGGATGTTCTCCCCACTACATCACGGACACGAGGTTCAGGAAGCCCTACAACATCGAAAGCTACACACCAGAGGTACGTGCCCCATGTGCCTTACACACACATGTTCCAGTGCATTTAGTGCCCAAAGCTTCACTGCTGGATCGTTTTGTAAAAAAACCCCACAAAATTCTTGACAGCCAATGGGAGCAGGGTGATTTTTACCCTATTCTAGAACATCCTCATACCCCCTGTGCTCCAGGATGTTGAGCACACCACATGCTTTGTGTGAAAACTTGTTCCTGTCACACATCAAACTGCATTTCAAATATTGTGTATTTGACCTTAGTGCTGCTGGTGACAGGATGTTTCTGAGTGCTGCCCACTAGGAAACCTTTTCTTTTCAGAATTTGTGCTTTAATTGATGCCTGTGTTTTAAGATTTCACCTTCTTTGCATAAGATTGACATATTAAATGAAAGCCTGAGGACCTTGCAGTATGGAGGAGATAGGAGCTTTCCTGCTGCTGTAAATCAAGGGTTCTGGAAGTACCTGTGTTAATAATAATAGTGCTTTGCAATTATACAAGGCTTTTCATCTTCAAAGTGCAAGCATTAATTCACAAGTATATTTGTGTCTGCATTCCTTCCCCACGCTTCAGGTGTACAATCACTGTGCAGGAAATGAGATGTGTTGTTTTTCCTTTCTGTTTAGACCAAAGGCAAATATGAATTTACAATGACTGAATATGACTCCTACTCAGATTATGAAAGCACTGTCCTGAAGGCAAAAGCTTCACAGAAAAGCTTCGGCATTGGTATAAGCATACCAAAAGTGTTTGAACTTGGTTACAATTCAAATGACATGAGGTTCAAGAAGTTCATGAGGAGGATTAAAAGATTTTCTTCAAGTGTAAGCACTGCTCCACTTAATTCCCTGCTAAAGTGTTCCCTGTAAATGTGTGTGTGTGTGTTGGTTTGAGGCTCCTCCCCAGGTCAGCAGGAAGGACTGGGATAAATCAGATCCTTTCCCCAAGTGGATTCTGTCATTTCTTCAAGGCTTGACTACCCCCACAATGCCTTCCTTTGTGTTTGCAGCATCCAGGAGCTTTTCCATTCAGCTCTCAGCCAGGATCTGACCTTTGAAATCAGCCACAACTTTTTGAGGGGACTCAGAGATCCCTTGGGTTCCTCCCAGCTGGGGATATTCTCTGATTCTCAGTGTGGTCCACTGCCCTGCTGGGCATCCACCTTTGAATGTTTGTAGTGAAAAATCAAAGCTAAGAAGCCTGTTCAACTTGAATCTATAACTCCTGTGACTGCCATCACTTGTCCTCTTGTTTTTTGATCCATTATTGCCATAACCAAACGTAGCTCACATGAGTGGTGTAATAGCATCACCAATCTGTGTCATTTCAGTATAAAGTGTACCCAGGAATGGCAAAGTTTTCCTTGCCTTTGCTTCCTGCAGAGTGGAATTTCTCACAACAAGATCAGAGGTTGATGAGCAGCATTTGCAGCAGATATCCATAAAGAAAACCAAATATTAAGGCCTGATTTTATTATTTAAGCTGCAACATTCTATACTGATCCCTCCCTGATGTGCTTGTCCTGCTGGCCCAGACAACTGAACACCAAATCCTTTGAACAGAATGGAAGACATTTTCTGTTCCAGACTTTTATGCCAGAAAGGGGAGGCGAAAAAATTATCCATGTTTACATATCTACAAAGAGACATATTAATATGTGTGTGTGTGTGTGTGAGAGAGATGGGGGGAGAGTGTTTGTGTTTTCTTCTTTCCTTTCAGTTTTGATAAGGGCATATTCTGTGAAATACAAGTATGAATCTGGCTCAGCCATAGAATGACCACTTCCCATATAAATCATGATTTCAGATGTCAGAACTTTTCAGGAGAGAGCTTGTGAGAGATGAAGGTTTATTAGGGGTAAAGCAGTCCTGCAGGGTGCTGAGGTGTCCTTGCGTTCTGTATGTGCCACATCAGAACCTGGACCCTGCCTTTTCCTGTGTCCCAGCCATGACTCTCAGGAACTTTTACTCTTAAAAGTTTTGCCTTTGCAAAAGTTAGTTAGGAGATTCCCAATTATAAGATTTCCAGTTGGAAACTGTGAGATCAACAAATCCCGACCAGCGCTGTTCGTTCACCTGCAAATAACAAATCCACATTTGCCATGAGAGTGACACCCCTGACTCCTCCTGGCTTCTCCTGTGCCTTTCCTGCAGTCCAGCAGGTTCCTCCACGCCCGTTCTGAGCTGGCTCTGGGTGTTTACAAGCTGAAGCCCCGGGCCCTGATGCTGCACCACGAGTTCCTGCGGCGCCTCCGGCAGCTCCCGGCCGAGTACGGCTACGGGGAATACCGGGAGCTCTACAGGGATTTTGGGACACACTTCATCCAGGAGGCCACCGTGGGAGGCATCTATGAGTACACCCTGGTCATGAACAGTGAGGAGCTCCGTGAGGCAGGTATGTGCATCTGATGGTTGGGAAGGAGCTCTGGGGCTGGATTTGGGGTGGGAAAATCTCCCTGCAGGCACACAGGGATGGCTCAGCTCTGGGGTCAGGAGAGGGAGGTGATGGGAGAAGGAGTCAGCAGCATCTCAAAGAGATCCTGCAGGAAATGTGGGAGGAGAGGTGCTCCTTGGCAGGGAATAAAGAGGTTTTCAAGGCATCATGGGCTGGATTTAGTTCACAAAGAAAGGCCCTGTGGCAGGCATTTTAGACAACACGTTTTAGAGGCTGACAAGATGTTGAGATGAATGAGAATGTGAATCTTAACACTTCTGTTAGCTTTGAAAACCTTCACCCAAGTCCTTTTTCCATTGCCTTTCAAATGGCAGTTTTGAAACACCTTTAGCCTGGAGAGCTTTTCCAGCGTGTAGGAAACAGTAAATAATTTACTGGGTGAGTCCTGTGCCTGACACTGCTCCTGCTCTTTGGCTCTGACTCTTTGTTGTGAGAAATGATGATTGTTGTGTAGGACAGAGCGAGCAGTGTGACATTAATCAATAGCTGCACTCTCAATTATTTATTCATTGGCAGGGGAGTGAGGAACTGCCTCTGCTGTCTGTTTGCAGAGGCATTTGGTGGGCTCTGCTCTGTGTAATTCTGTTTGTTTGTTCTTCTGCTGTGTGGGAAGTTCCTTACCCTAGAGTCAGAGAGCGGGACAGAATTTAGATTCACATTTCAGGTATTCAGATCCTGACAGTTTCCCAGTTTCTCAGCTGTTGCTGTGGGCCCATCACAAGCCACGTTTGTTTGAACTAAAGTGTATTATTGTTTGCATCAAAATGCTCAGTGTCTGCTGGCCCAGATCAGGATCTTACAGCAATAACAACATTTTCACACAAGGGCTGAACTGGGCTGTAAGTTCTCAACAGGATTCTGTAGGTCTGGTCTGAGGATTCAGGTTTGTGCTGGAACTGGAATTTTCTCTTGCAGATCTGATGTCACACACCGTGTGTGTGACATGGTTGGTACTTGCTCTGCTCCCACTCAGAATCCAATCTGCCACATCTTAGAATTGTGGAATCCTTAAGGTTGGGAAAGCTCTCTAAGATCATGGAGTTTGTTAACCCAGCTCTGCCAAGGCCACCACTAAACCTTGTCCCCAAGTGCCACATCCACCTGTGAATCCCTCTGGGGTTGGTGACTCCACCCTTGCCCTGGGAAACTTCTTCCAGGGCTTGAAAACCCTTTGGGTGAAGAAATGTCTCCTGATATCCAGTCTAAATTTCCACTGAAGGCTCTCCTGGCAGCAGAGAATTGGAGATGTGAGCTGGTAAAAGGAGGAAAAGCTGTTTCATCTATTCCTCTTGAAAAACCTGGGTCCTGGGGATGGGGAGGGGTGGTCTTTGGAGACATCCACTGTTTTCCTACCCACTGCAGCTCTGCTTAACCCAGTACAGGTGGATGGGTGGCTAAAATCCTCCTCTTCCAGCATTTACCTTGAATTTCCACTTGGCTTCAGAGTTCTGTAAAACACAGAGATTTCATTTTATATGGTTCTGTTAAGAATCAAAAAAACTCCCAAAAAATAATCTTCCTCATCATATTTTTTTTTCTTTTCCTAAAGCAAAAATACTTCTCAGCTCTCAATTTCTGTGTAGGTGGACATAAAACATGCAACAGTTGTATTAAAACCTTCCAATTTTTGTGTATTTTAAGGTTTTTCTCTGAGTGATGTCCAGAAATGTGCACAGAAGGGCTTTGACATTGGTGTGAATCTTGGTAAAGTCTCTCTGGGGCTTGGAGTAGATTCAGCTGGCTGTAAAGCCGTTTTGAAAGAGATTGGAGGTAAGCATGAAACACTTCTGCCATTTCATTTCTTTGTCACAGTGAAAGGAAGATTTTGTGATCTTGCCTGCCTGAAATGTTTCCCCACTCCCTCACAGCCACTTTTGGGTCTGCTGGCTAACCCCAGCCAGGCTTAACAGAGGGGGAAATGTCTCAGAGCTTGAGGTTTGTCCAAGATTTTCTGTGTAGAGAGTAAATACCTGCTCAGCATCCCAAGGAGAAGCAGGGGCAGATCAACCATTACCCACTGCTGGGTTAAATATCAACCCCCACCTCTCAGCAGGGCAACCCAGCAGGCCTCTTTTTGCCCCCTGATGGGGAGGACAGGGAGCTGATGGTGTTGTGGGAGCCTCTGGGGACGTGGGGAGCTGGGGGTGTGCACGGGAGGAAGGTGCACCTGGAAATACTGGAGGGGAACAGGGAATGTTCCTGGGGTGAGGAGCACCGGGCTGTGGATGGACCCCTGAGCTTAAAACCATGGGGAAGGAATTTAGGGGAGGAGTGCAGGGTGCAGGGTGGGCAATTCCTGCAAGGGAGCAGGAGGGACACAGGGCACACTGTGCAGGGAACCAGGTGAGCAACACTTGTGCCATTTCTCCTTTGCCCTCTGCGTGGGACGGGTCCCGCGTGGGAGCGTTCCTGCTGTGAGCTGGTGACTGCAGCCCGCAGAGACACGGCCTGGGCACTTGGCTGAGTGTGTTTCTGCAGACAGCACTGCCAGGAAGAAGTTTGTGGAGGATTTCCTGGTGCTGGTGCGTGGTGGAGCGAGTGAGGATGTCACCAGCCTGGCCCACAAGGAGCTGCCCACAGCCCAGCTGATGCAGCAGTGGGGAGATGCTGTGCAGTACAACCCCGAGATCATAAAGCTGAAGGTACTGCACCCTCCACTCCCTCCAGCCCCAGCTGAGCCCCTTGGAGGGCTCTGTGTTTAAATAAACAGGATTTAGAGAAAGGGAAAACACCCCAGGAATAGCAGACCTTACTGTGCAGTGCAGCTTCTGGAAGTGAGTGTTCAGAAATGCAAAAGTGTGATGCTTTAAAGGGACTGTGGTTGGAAAGACACAAAGTAAAACAGCTTTAACCCTTTAGCTTGGCTGTGCAGATCTCATTTCTTGCTGCCTGCCAGGCAGATCAGATGATCCACCTTCTGTTCTACCAATCTATAACTTACCAAAATCCTATCTGGCAGCTTATATTTTATAAGGACTTTCTATTTTCAACTTCTGTGAGGACCAGTGACCAAACTTTCTGGTTCATTGTGATGCTGGATGTTTGTGCAGCTTAACTGAACCTTAAAAACAGGAGCTAGGCTTTGAAGAGTCAAGGATTTTTGATCCTGGAGAGTTTTAGGAATGCAAAAAAGCAAGCAGAGGTGTGTAGCAATTCTGTCTCATCATCTTTATAGTCAAAATGAGTGAAGAGTACAAAGGTGCAAGAGAACATCCTCTTAAACAGGAATTTGGACTGGTAGAGGTGGTAGTTGATTTATAGCTGTTTTTCATTGTGAAATTTAATTTTAGGCGAAAATCTTTACATTTTTAGAAGGGGGTTGTTTCTCAAGAAAGCGGTGAATTCTAGAAAAGGTGAAGCAAGCAAAAATCAGTAATTTGGAAATAGAGCCAGTGCCCATCTGGCACTTGCTGCAGCCCTTGGTGTGCTGTGGATTGACCTTCCAGAAATGCCCTGGGAGGTCTCAGAGCAGGAGACAAGAGAAATGCAGCTCTCTGCACCAAATCCCACGCACAGAAAAACCTCCCATGAGGAACTGAGATGTTCTTTGTCTTGCCTGGCATCACTGACCAGGCTGCCCAGTGAAAAACCTCAGGCAGATGTAATTTGGATTTGGTATCTTCATTTCCATACCAATATCCCTGTGGGGCTTGAAGATCAAAAGTACCAGCGGAGTGTGACTAAATGTCAGCCCAAGAATGCTTAGTTAGGGAAAACTAAAGCAAATCAGTTCATAAATCATCTGCTGGAGGGACTTGGCAGGTCACTCTTAGTGTATTTCCTCATTTGTATGGTCTGAATTCAAAAAGCAAAGTATGGATCACAGATAATTGATGAAGAGTGGATGTGCAGCAGCAGGAAATGAGCTCTCTCTTTTTTTTTTTTATTGGAACGTTCTTTAGTTCTTGTGGTTTGAGCCTGTGAGAGGGAGGGTGATCTTTCTTGCTTCCTGTGTGTGCCCTCCATGGCAGCATCTCTGCTGTGAGGATGGGAATTTGGGATGAATCCTCTGATGGCACATGGAATTATCATCCCACTGGCAGTGCTGGGTGACTGGCACTATTGGCACCCCACTTTAACTTTCCCTTGTTCTCAGGAGGAAAATTAATGAGTGAGCCAGAGTCTCCTCAGTCCCTGTACGTTCACTGTCTGCTCTCCCTGACCCCATCTGCAGATGGAGATCAAATCCTTTAAAAAGGAAGGCAGTGAAACCCTTATCTGGGCTCCATAAGGATGGAAACCAGCCTTGAAATGCAGGAGTGGTGAAGGTGGAAGTGCTGGTGTGAATCCCTGTGGCTGGTGCCTCTGGCTGTGGGAGGAGATTTTTGTAGATGGTTCTTAGGGGACGTTTTTAAAATCAGAGTAAGAGATCACTCAGAAAATGTAAGTTAGAACAAATCTGACCTGTAAATGTCTGTACCAGAAAAATGGGTGAGAAAGGATTTAATGAAAACTCCTGTGCAACTCAGCCTGTTTCTTATCCAACAGATTGGCTGCTGTATTTTGTTCACACATTTCCAAGTGCTCTGGTGCTGAAAACCAAGGGGAACATCCCTGGGAGTGTTCCTGACACTTTGATCTTGTTCTTCACAAGGTTTTAGCAAACAGCACTGGGAAACCTGGAGATTTTAACCACACAGCCTCCATTTCCCCCTCCAGCTGTGCCACCGCCGAGCCTTGGGATGCTCACAGCATTTTGAGCTGGGGAATTAATGCAGTTTCTCCCCTCCCTTTAGGCAGAGCCACTATATGAGCTGGTGACTCCCTCTGACGTGGCTGATTCCATCAAAATCAAGGAGAATCTGCGCCGGGCTCTGGCTGAGTTCCAGCAGGAGACCAGTTCCTGTCGCTGTGCTCCATGCCAGGGGAATGGCATCCCCTTCCTGACAGGTACAGGGCTCCCTGCTCCTCTTTCCTACCCTTTGGATGCTGAACAGAGAATTAACATCTCTGAAATTAGCTGGGAATTTGTGGGGAGCACGTGGCAAGCAAGCCGCTCTTTAGCTTTTCCTGCCATTTCTTCATCAGGGAATTACTCTGGTGATTTTAAAGTTGCTCTGTTTGTAGAGTCCTGGTAAGTTAAAGACAGTCAAATTAAGGGATGTGTTCTTTGTCATGAGAATGACCATTATCTGTATCAGTTTTACAGAAGAATTTGTTACTTCTCAATTATGCATTTAAAAGAAAGAAAATCCTTGACATCTTTAAGTCTCCTCCTTTTAAGATTGCTTCCATCCTCCTGGAGAAGTGACTACTGTCTCAGCATTAATTACTGTTTGTAAAAGGGTTTTGAAGATGAAAAGCACCATATAAGTGCCAAGCACAGTGATCACCACCCCCTCCCCCTGTTTCTGATAGAAGCTGTCCTCCTCTGTAAGCAGGCTGTGATTAAAAAAAAAAATGAAGGGGAAAAATAATCAAATTAAATGAAAACTGCTCTGCCTAAACAAGAGATGTATGATGTGATGAGAGCTTCTAACAAAGGGACCATTTTGTCAAGTGCCTAATTTCAATCTGCAAAAGTCCTGATGAGAATTGTTATCATCAAATTGTATCTAATGCAGAAATGATCACTTCAGGTACCAGCCAGCTGATTGTAGCATTTCAAGCATTTGTCTCATGGTGACCTCTGTTTAAATAACTTTGTAGGAGCTGAGTCCAGGTTAGTGTTTCATTTAGGATCTCCTCAGCAAAGGTTTTAAATGACCGTGTATTTTCCTAAGAGAGACCTCTTCTCCAGGTTTCTGACACAGAATGCACATCCCTGGGCAG
Source organism: Pycnonotus jocosus (assembly GCA_013400435.1). Classification (NCBI taxonomy): domain Eukaryota; kingdom Metazoa; phylum Chordata; class Aves; order Passeriformes; family Pycnonotidae; genus Pycnonotus; species Pycnonotus jocosus. Next base: position 80,586 of record VWYP01026931.1, on the reverse strand, counting down.
CCAGGACAGGGATATTGGGCTTTCCCTCTGCCACAAAGCCAAGTTAGGATACTCCTGTCCTGGTTGCTCTTTCTTGATGCTGCAGTTTGGTTTTTACCAGCTTTACTGAGAGCTCTCTCCAGAAACCCCACCTGCAGTGCTGTTCTCAGGTCTGAAACCCCAGATACTGAAAGGACATGGAGCTGCTGGAGTGAGTCCAGAGGAGGCCACAGGGAAGGCAGGATTAAATGAGATGCTGGGAAGGAATTCCTGGCTGTGAGGGTGGGCAGGCCCTGGCACAGGGTGCCCAGAGAAGCTGTGGCTGCCCCTGGATCCCTGGAAGTGTCCAAGGCCAGGTTGAACAGGTCTTGGAGCAGCCTGGGGTAGGGGAAAGTGTCCCTGCACATGGCAGGGGATGGGATGGGATGAGTTTTAGGGTCTCTCCCAACCCAAACCATCCCAGGATTCTGTGATCTCTTTTGGAGAAGAGCACCAGGACTCTGTGCTCCCCTGGCTTGTGGAATTGCCCCAGTGAGTCTGAGGTTGAGCTGCAGGACAGGAGCAAATGTCTGGGAGGTGAGAGGGGGTGCAGGGCAGTCACAGCTCCCCTCTTTATTGGTATTGATCCCTCCAGCCCTGGAGGAAAATGATGACATTTCACCCACTGTCCCTTCCTCCCAGAAGATGAAGTGCTGGAGAGAAGTGGATGCCTGCTGGGAATGTGGCTCCAGGTGTGTAATTCCCCAACCTGTGCTTGCTTTCAGGAGCAGAGTGTCAGTGCCTGTGTCCCCTGGGCTCCAGAGGTGCCGCCTGTGAGATCAGCAGGAGCAGAGGTGAGAGGGACCAAGCTCCTGTCCAGGGGACAATCCAGCTGTGCTAGGAGTGTCCAGGGGTGGCAGCTGATGGGTGGGGAGTGATGCCAGCCCTGGCTGTCCCAGGGCACCCAGCTGGGTCCCTGCAAAGGGTTCAGATGTGTTTTCCCTGCCCTCTTCTGAATTCCTGTGCCCTCTCAAGGAGCTGGGTTTGTTTTCGCATGTACATGCCTTGCAATCAAAATAGGAATTCCTGCCTACTTCACAATCCCTGAAAAGCTTCAGGTCTCCTCTTTAGGAAACAGCTCTGTTTCCTAAGTTTTTTCTTTTGATAAAGCAAGCATGCTGCAAACTGTTCTCCCCCAGATATGCTACCATGCATTTTAATCTTAAAATCTTATTACACTGTTTTGAAGCATTTATTAATGCTTCTTGGTCACTGTATGTCTCTGCTGTCTCCTGACTGATGTTCTTAACTCCTTCTAGTTTAGGATCATCTATGAATTTAATCATTTTGTTTACTTCTTCCAGCTGATTAATTTAGATGCTAAATAATACCAGATCCCAGGCACACAGAGCTCTGGCACCAGCCCACAATTGGATGCACTGCATTTGTCACTGGCTTTGTTTACAGCCTTACCCACTACTCATTCTGCATGGCTGTGTCCAAACTGAGCCAGGCTGAAATCCACTTTAAGTCAAGATTTCACTGAACAAGGGGTCAGTTTTTGGGCATTTCTACATAAGTCCATGGAGCCTTGAATGGTGGAGTCACTGACACCTTACTCCAGTCTGTTTTTCACACTCATAGTCACATCCAACCCTCCCAAAGCTCACATCCATCCATTTGTCAACACTGTAACTTCATTTCTCACTCCCATTTCCTCCTTTTATGTGTTGCCTCCGTGATTCTCAGGATTTTGAATTTCTGTCACTCACATGCTCAGGGTCCAGAAGAATCAGTGTAATAGGAAAAGCAGTGGAAGGAAAGCTGAATAGTCAAGCTGTTGTTCACTGAAATGCTAACACTGCTCCTACCACCTCGAAATGTGGCTGAGACAAGTGTAGTTGGTCTGTCTCCTATCTAGGCTTGGACTAAGACAAAGAGAGAAACATCCTTCAAGCAAATATAAGTCTAATTGACTTTTTTTTCCCCTCTTTCATGTCTTCCTAAAGTGTAGTTTGAACAAACACCAGAAATGCTGAATTGAGAATTAACATCTCTGGAACAATCACTCATTGTTAATGACTCCAATATATTGTTGGTGATGTGGACAGCTCCAGAGCTGTTTGTGCTCAAATTCAATTCATGGGAGCTGACAGCTCCTCCCTTGGAAAGAGCTGCTTGTTTCTGACCATCCTTTCCTGCTTTGTTGTTGTTTCTTTTGCAGATGCTGCTGTTAATGGAAACTGGGGGTGCTGGGCCAGCTGGTCTCCGTGTTCAGGAGGTCAGAGGACAAGAAGGCGCCAGTGCAACAACCCTGCCCCACAGGATGGAGGCTCCTCCTGCTCAGGGCCAGACTCTGAGACAGTTCCTTGTTAGAAGGAGCCAGCAGGAACTCACAGAGAAGTGGTGGGCACTTGGCAGACTGCTTGGGAAGACATCACCTCCCTGGCTTTCCAAGCTGGCCTCGCTCTGCCCATGGATCTCACCCAAATCAGAAACATTTCAGAAGACTCTGGGAGCTGGGAGGGAGCCACACCTGTGGATGTGCAGCTGTCCCGTGGGATTGAATGTGCTCACTGATCTCAATATTTTGCCTTTTCTGTGTCTTTGTTGCAATGGGCTAAATGAGACAAGCTTTATCTCTGTCTGTATTTGGTAGCTGCGTGATTTCAAATTACACTGTCTCCTTGTTGAAGGTTCCTTTGAGATAAGAAAAGACACTTTGATCTTACGTGCAGCAGGATGTGCAGTGATGCACAGCCTCTGTGAAGGCAGCTGTGTCATGTGGAGCAAAATCCAGCACATTAAAGCCTAAATCTCAATGAGCACAACAGTATCCAACGTGACATTCAGAGCTCCTGTGCCTCACTACCCTGCTTTCCCAATTTATTGTATTGTTCTCACCCCTGCCATGTGCAGGGACACCTTCCCCTCTCCCAGGTTGCTCCAAGCCCTGTCCAGCCTGGCCTTGACGCTTTCAGGGATCCAGGGGCAGCCACAGCTTCACTGGGACAAATGCAACATTTTGAAAAAGCTGTCTGCACATCTCCTGAGATCTTCTGCCCTTAGCAGCTGCATTTGGCCCAGGCAAGCTCTGGTTAATAAGTCTGATTCCATGAAATCCAGTATTCCAGGTGCTGCTGGGTCCACCTGGGGTGAGACATCTGACTCAGAGAGAGTTCACTATGAAGGGACAAATTGGTTTGCCTGTTCTTACCATCCCTGGAGCTGTGCATCACAGTCAGGTCTAACAACAGAGGAACTTTAAAACACTGTGCACCATTTCATGAGCCTGGATCCTTCCAGGGACTTGCCTCCTACAGCCTTGTTGGTGGTAAATAATTTTTGCCACGATATTTGCTTGGCCCTGCTGCAAAATAACCGGGGATAGCTTTGCTCCAAAAGGCAATTCCACCAGTGCAAAAGTTGTTCATGAGAGCTGTGAGCCTTTCTAACATCTGCAAGGTCAAACTCTTCCTCTGAGGGTGTTTCAGCAGAGCTGGTGATGGTGGGCTGGTATGGCCCTTCCTTCCCTTTCAGACTGACGTTGTCTGAATGCAATTCCTGTGGGAGCAGCTCAGGCTCCCTGACACCTGAACAATGGAACGTGCATTTACCCGCAGCCCTCACGCCGCCTCCGCGCTTATCGACAGGGCTCCTGTGACAGCTCCAAGAAAGGCAGAGCACGTTGCATATGTAAAAACAAGAGGGCTCTCTGCTCATTATGGGCCTCATCATTTAGCTGCCAACCCAAAACGTTTCGTTTTTCCGCTCTGCGGCTGCAATATCTTTCGTGTGATGGAAATTTGCCAAGAGATTCTCTTTTTTTGGGGGGTCATGGTCAAAGAGGGCACTGCTTGTGTGAAGTAGGATATTCCTCCAAGCTTTTTGCAGGGGCTGTGTAGAAGCTCTGGAGGTGAGGACCCTGAGCATGGGTCACCTCTGAGGACACAAACTGCACTGTCATTGCCTGCCCTTCTTGAGAATCATCGGTGTAATCTGATTAAGTACATTTCCCAGATGAGTCAAGTGGCTTTTGTAAATTTAACCACCTTTCCTGATCGTCCAGCTGGTTAAACACACAGCAGTGGTGCCTCTCTCCACTGCTGTGGCAAGGACAGCCAAGTGTAGTGACCTGAGTTGGGACTGTTGTTTCCAGAAAAACACTGATTTTTTGAAGTGGTGACAGTACCTGAGTTTGTATATTTGGGTTGTTTGGATTTGGTTTTTTTTTTGGAGGAAGAGAGGAGAGATTTGACAGTCATCAAGATCATCAGGACAGTTTGACTGAAGTATGAGTTGAGCAGTGGCTGAATATTCAGCCTGTAGACTTACAAGCCTCCCATAAAGGACATAACTTCATCTTGTCCTTGTGATTCTGTGCTTTGATTCGCCTAACTAATGATTTATTATAAACCTGGAGGGCAATAAAAAATACAGCGCTGAAGCTTTTACTGTTTCATTTTGGTTGGCATTAAATTTTGGTACCATCTTTTACTGGTGTTCCTAACTCTCACTGCCTGTATAAGTTCAGATTAATCAACCACGTGTGAGAGCTGGGGCAGGCTGTGCACGTGTTCAGCTCTGCCTCTGCTGCTCTGGCCCATTCCTCTGCATAAGATACTTGTCTCACTGGGCTCTCTTATATCCCATGTTGTATTTTCATGAGGTTTTTTTGAGGGGAAAAAGAGTATAAACACAGAGAGGCTGTATTTGTTTGCACCTCCCTGCTTGAAGACATTGCTGCTGGGGGTATTGTGGCTTTGGGAACTCCAAGAAAAGTATTTCAGGTTTAAGATACTGCTCTCAGTGGGCTCTTCTACATCCCATGGTGTATTTTCATGAGTTTTCTTGAGGAAGAGAAGAGGAAAAACAAGGAGAGGCTGTATTTGTTTGCACCTCCCTGCTTGAAGACTTTGCTGCTGGGGTATCACAGCTTTGGGAACTCCCAGAAGGGTATTTCAGGTGAGCTGCCAGATTTCAGGTCAAATCATGCCTGCAGATTAATCTTCCTTTTATATCCCATTTTGCTACCTCCTGTTTCTCTAAATCAAGAAGTTAGGCTTGAATACAGTAATTATTACCATTATAAACAAATATTTTTACTTATTTGTCATGCAGCACCACAGGTCCCACTGTGGTGGGTGTGATAGGGCAGCACCACCAAACCCACCAGAGCCAGTCCCTCCCCAAACTCACCAGAACCTGGAATCTCTTTTGTTTCAGGTTTTTCTGGTGGGATTAAGTGTTTTGTATCTGCCTGTGCCCGTGCATTCCGCTGTATAAAAAGGGAAGGCAACAATTTCTGAGCTGCTCCTGCCAGGGGATTTTTTGCAGTTTGAGCAAACTCCCAGGCTCAGAGGGACACAGGCATTGGGGCAGCTGATGTGACATTGACCCCGAGGTAGAAAACAGCTCTGTCTCAAGCACTGCCCTTATCTCCTCTCCTGTTAGCTGGTTATCTGGAGCCTACACCTTGCAACCTCAGGTGTATTGTCATCAATCATTTCCCATTTTCTCCTGCGTGCTGGTTCCTCTCTGCCCTTCCTTTGTTAATAACCCGGTTTGCCTATATCCATAAAAATATCTGATTGTGATACCATTTATCCAAAGCGCCATACATCCATCATGTGCTCATGAGCGAGATAAACAAGGTCTCCTGGGAAATATGCCGCCAGAAATATATAGGATAAATAACTATATCAAATGTATGTCAGCGTGCAAGAGGGGAAAATCCATTCATTAAAACCTGGGTGGAACCGTGGTGTTTTGTTGTACCCTCTAAGCTTTTAGTTTAACTAAGAAACACACATTTTTGCTGCTTATCTCATCTTGCACAACTCTCCTGCTGCCCACTTCAGCAAGAGATATATTAGCTTCTTCCACTGCCATTGGAAATGTGTAATTGCTCATAATTTTTTTTTTTTTTCCTCTAGACCTTACAGGCAGCTTCTTCCTTTCTTCTGACTTCAGCTTTGCTGCTCCTGGGTTTCAGCGTGTGGGTGTTTGAGCCCTGGGGTGGAGGGGGAGGAGAGAGAGGGGCACTGCCCACCTGCCTTGGCTGTTTGAAGGAAGCCCTTGGGTTTGTGTCCCAATGCCTTGGGCTGTGAGGTGAGTGATGAGAGTGAGCAACTGCAGGTAAAACATAGCTTTTCTGCTCTTATTTATGTGTTCCATGGTGGGATTTTGCATGCAGTTCCTTTAATCACTTGGATTTATTATTATTTTTTTTTCTTCTGTGATTTATCCTTCTGGAAGCAGCTCTAAAAGCTGAGGATGCAGGTTGCTTTCCTGCAGGCCCCATCTTTTTCCCAGCCTCCAAGGCATCAGATCTTTCTGTTCGTTAATTTTTCCCCTCTGGTCAAAAAAAGGAGCGTACTTTGTTTTCTGACTGAGGTGACTTTGTACTCATTTACTTGCAGGCATTTTCCTGAATCCTAAAAAGTCAATGTAAAGGTAAGAACTGCTCGTGAGCCAAACTGGTCCTTGGTGTAAGAGCCCTGTCTGATGTTTCCACATCACCTGGCAGCCCAGTGCCAAACAGCATTCATTAAATCACCAGTTATGATCCTACATTTCACGTTCCTTTGGATGTCTGAGTCACACTGATCCATGGGTGCTTCGTGCTGCTGCATTTCCTAACACAGGAGACATCAAACTCAAGCCCTTGGAAGCAAATTCCTCTCTGGGTGAACAGCTCCTGCACCTGGAATAGCAAGGTTGGCCCAAAAGGCCACAGATTTGCCTCCCAGCAAAGGGATTTTTCACAGAGCAATCCATCTCAGGGTTTGAGACAACATGGTTTGATGTTTTCAGCCCGTAGTTTCATTTACAAGCAAAAAAAAAAAAAAAAAAGTGGTGAAAAATTTGGCCTTTGGCAAACATGCCCTCAAAAGAAAATATGGGGCCAGATCTTCAGGTGCCATAAATCAGCTGCAGTGAAGGAGCAACACTGATTTACATCAGCTGAGTGTCAGCCTGTAAATCCCCACTGACACACAGTTGAAAAACAAGCATTTCCAAGCACCTGAGCAATTTCTTTTCACTAAACCACGATTCCTTTCTGCTCCCCCTCTCCATTCAAACGCCTACAGAAGGGCTGCTTTGTGCTTTGAGGTTTTGGTGCTGTTGTTGTTCATAATGCCTGATTCCTTCTCAGGGCTCTTTTTTCCCCCGCTTTCTCCCCCTGCAATGAAAAGCTCAGTAAAATGAAGTGCCGTTTGCCTTCTGTCCAGCCCGGGTTTTTGTGGCAGTTCATTAAAGGAGAGGGAGCTGCAGGCTCTCGCCGTGGTCTCTGGACACAGTTCAATACTGTGAGCATTCTTGTGCTGAGATTTACGCCTCACGTTCAAAAAAAAGCCCCTTAAATCAAGCAGCCTGTTAGCATCTTCTCAGGCTCTGTGTGCCTGGGAGATAAAATGCCTGCGTGCTAATAGTCAATTCATCACTGATCTTACAGAGGAAAAGCCTTTGCTTGTGTGGGAACATCCTCTGCCCGATGGTTGCGCTTGAGCCTCCCCGTTTATTGCTTTATTTATTTATTTGTTTTAACTCCCCCATCAGCTTGGGCTCGAGTTTTGCAAGGATGCCTGGGCATCTTTAGGCTGAGGCCTTCTCCGTGCAGAGCAGCATATGGCTCTGCTGCAAAGGCAGCCCTGCCCAATATGCTGGACTCGCAGATCTGACAGCGCCAACTCACAAAAGTTTCCCGGTACATATGTCAGTACCAACTGCGTGGACCGTCAGCTTTCCCTGTGTCTCCCAAATGGAAAATACAGAAACTCCCTGAGAGTCAGGCTCAGTTGTGTAAACGCTCGCAGTGAGTTTATTTCATGACACGCTGCAGCCCTGTGGTCACCCAGCAGCTCCACCTCTTTTGGGTGCCATCTCCTGTGCTGCAGCAGCCTTGATGGGTGCTGGTGGGGCCCATCACATCTGCTGGGGTTCCCATCACATCTGGTGGGGCTCCCATCATGTCTAGTGGGGCTCCCATCATGTCTGGTGGGGCTCCCATCACATCTGTTGGGGTTCCCATCACATCTGTTGGGGTTCCCATCACATCTGGTGGAGTTCCCATCACGTCTGGTGGGACTCCCACCCCATCTTGTGGGCCAAAGCCATGGGAGCAGTTGGTCAGGTTTTACACAGCGAATCCAGCGCGTGCAGAAGCGCGTCACCGGTCAGTTATTTCTCCCAAGGGGTGATTCCGTTGCATTCCTGGAGCCCAGCCCAGCCCAGGTTCCCCAGCAGCCCGTCCCAGGCAGCTTGGGCCCTCAGCAGGCTCTGCTCTGGTGGTCTCTGCCAGCACAGGGCTGCCCCCCGTGCTGCGGGGCAGGGTTGGAGCAGTGCCGGCTGCGCCGCGATGTCCCCGCCTGGCACGGGGACCAGCCCGACCAGCAGCTCCAGCGCCCGTCCGTCTCACCACCTGGGGAACACACACAAGAAAAAGGGAAAAAACAGACCAAAAAAAAGGGATTTTAGGCCTGGCTGAAACTTCTCTGTGTATGGACTCCCTGCTCTATCCCAGCCACACTCAGGCTGTTGAGATCAAGGCGCTTTGAAGGCAGAGTGGATGAATCAGCATCACCCCAAACACCAAGAGCTGTTTCTTGTCCAGCTCATCTGAAACCATCTGCCTTTCCTTTCACAGCTCTCTCTGCAGCAACTTCCTCCCCTCTGACCAAGGCAGAGGGACAGAAGTCCCCTAAGGTTGTGGGAATATTGTGAAAAGTCCTTTTGGGGATGGGGCATTTCAAAGCTTTTTCATTACAGTCCAGACTGAGTTGTCAGGAGCGGTCGATACTATGGATTATGGCGGTGCTCCTGAATGATGGGAATGCTTGATGGCTGTCATTTACTGTCGTTTTTTATTTACTCATCTGGCCTTCATGCCTGGCTTGGGCACTTTATTAATCCAGACAGCACAAATGGATGAGTGTGCTCTTGCTTGGTGCTGGCTGGAAAGCTGCGTTTTCCATCTGCTGGGACATTGTGCTTTTTTTTTTTTTAAAAAATGAATTAGTGTGGTCTTCAATGAGTTTTGGAACTGAAAATTTGAAACAAAAATTTGCCCATGAGTTAGAAGTGTGCCTGTCCCCACTGTTGCTAAAATCAGGGAGCACAGGGCTGGCTTTGGTGGCAGGTCCTGGGCTTCCCAAGCAAATTCCTGAGATTTTCAGACAAAGAAACGGAGCTTTTTAAAGAAAACCACTTTGCAGTCACTGAAGCAGAGCTTTGGAATTCAGCCTGACAAACCCATCTCTGCTCCAACTCCTTATCTCATCACAGCTTTGATTTTTCACTGGTGAGACTCCAGTGATGAGCCCATGGCTGAAGGCCTGGAGCTCTGCCTGGTGGAACTGCTCTCAAGATGGATTTTTCTGCCAGCTTCATTTGCTGAGATTTAGATATTTTTTTTTTATTTCTTTTTTTTTTTTTGTCATCATGAATCAGGACAAAAATATCCATAGAGAACTGCAACTTTTTTTTTGGAAACGAAAGAGCCTGTTCCGACCTCAGCTTTTTTTGCTACCCACTTAACTTTTTTAGGATAGTATAGAAAGTGACAAAGAAAACATAAATATAAGCCTGTCACTTTGGAAAAACATATTTTTTCACCCCAAAATAGACACTCTAGTCAAAATGCATCCTGGGAGGGGGTGGAAAATCTGGCAGCATAGCAATTTTTTACTAAAATGGCATTTTTGGTGGCACGTTGTGTGAGCTGTTGCTTCACCTGAGCTTTTCCCCTTCCCTCCCCTCCCTGCCTGCTGAGGTTTGAGCTCTCCCCCTTGGAGCAGCCATCCTTAGTGGGATGCCACGAGCCCTCCAGAATTTCCTGGATTTAATCCAGCAATTAAACACACCCTCATTTCCACTCTTTATAGTAATAATAAAATACAGAATGGTTTGGAATGGAAGGGAACATCTCATTCCAACCCCTCTGCCATGTGCAGAGACACATCCCACTTATCCCAGGCTGCTCCAAACCCTGTCCAACCTGGCCTTGGGCACTGCCTGGGATGGAGCAACCTGTGCCAGGGCCTCACCACCCTCACAGGGAAGATTTTCTTCTTCACATCTAACCTAACCCTGCTCTTTTTCCATTTAAATCCATTCCCCCATCTCTTGAGCTGCTAATCCCAGTCTCTTGCAGGGCTGCTCGGCATCACCCAGCGACAAAACACGGCAGGGAAGGTGGGATGGATGTGTGGGTGCCAGGAGCTGTTGGTTTAGCCCCGTGGAGAGGGAAATCCATCCCCTGTGCTGCCTCTCCCCCTGGGCTCTCACCTGGGCGCTCACCCTGCTCGCAGGCAGGGCCTCTGTAGCCAGGGCGGCACTGGCACTGGCAGGTGTCCCCCAGCAGGACGGGCTCCCCGTTGTTGTGGCACTTCCCACAGCGGCAGGGGCTGAATTCCAGCAGGAATTCCTCCAGAGCCCTCCTCAGGTGCCGCCGTTTGCTCTCCACGCCGCCGCCGAGGTCGCTCCTGCCCAGGATTTCGTGGATGGGCTGCAGCTGCAGGGGGATGGAGATGGATGGCATGGAAACAATTTCAGCTGGGCATCGACTGGGATGCTGTGACATTGCTGGATGAATTCAGGACTGGGGGGGAAGCTCATTTGTCTTCCTCGACAGCTGCATGCACATCATGCAAATGTGTGCTGCTGCCCCGGCGAGGAGCCACCGTTCCAAAACCTTCCTCATCTTGGAGGTTTGTGTGGGATTGGCTTTTCTGGACATGCTTTGGAGTTTTAGTATGGATTGGAATGATAAGTTAAAACACCCCAGTAAGTCTGGGGTTTTTTTTTTTTACTGATTTCTTAGTGCTGTCACTGTCCCTGAGATTCTTGCATGCTTTTTGCCTTTAGAAGAAAATGTTTTGGTAAGAGCTTTGGACAGAGGGTATCATCAAAATTTATTGCCATCCTATCGCTTGCAGTGGCCAGATTATAAAATAGCCAGTAAATGCTGAGAATGAGGAATTTTGCCTATGTATTTTTTGCCCTTTGATGTAGTGAAATAATACTGTCATCTACAGCTTTGGGGATGTAACTCACTCATTTTCCAGCAGCAAAATACAGTTCCTATATACCAGTCAGCAAAAATAGTCCAGTTTGGGCAGCAATTATAACTTGCCCAACTGAATATTAATATTTAATGGGTATTAAAGTTAAAACTTGAGACTGTGTGAGGACACTTACTTACATTTGCCCGTGCACCTGTGCAAATGCTCTCTGTCTAGGCCAGGAATTTTTTCCAGAGAAGAATTGGGTGTCAGCTCCCTGTGCAAGGCACTGTGAGAGTGATTTGTGGGGAGGATCAGGATCAGCTGGGCTTTGGGAAGAGCTCTTGGGCAAATTTGCACAAGCCTGTTTGACAAACTGAGGGGGCTGTGGATAAAAGCTGCTGAAGTGGACACTGGTTGCAGGGTGACTGCTCAGCTCTGGAGCAGCCAACAGAGAGGTCAGGGCATGGTTTACTGGAAAAGGGCAAGAAATTTTGCCCAGGATTGACGGGAACTTGTGCAAAAAGGTGAATAACCTGCAGCTGGAACTGAAAGCACTTCTGTGTTATCAGATCTCTCTGCCACCAGGTGCTGCCCAGGAAGGCTTGCACAGTCCTTCTTGCCCTGCCAATAACACAGATAATTCCCAAATCCATTTTCCCTTCTCCCACTCTCTGTCAGAGCTTTCAGACCTGCTTTCAAATGAAGACAGGAGGGATAGAAATGGCAGCATGTCCCTGCCACGACAGTGAAAGAAAAGGGAGTCTGGAGCCTTGCTGACTTTTATGGCCACAGACCTTCTTTTTGGAGTGTAGAGAAAGGATCCACCTCACAAAGCAGCCAGGAGCTCCCTGCTCAGAGAGCTCCTGGAGGGGGGGCTGCCTATGCAGAGCTTTTGCTGGGTAACAAAACACCTTCCCCAGCCCTCTGTGAGCCCCCTGCTTACACAGGAGGGTGGGCAGCATCAGGGGGAATTCTAGGGATGAATACAACTGCAGTGCATCGTGAAGCTGTTGGGGAGCACGTCAGAAACTTAACCTGGCACTAATCCAGCATTAAGCTCCTTGTCCATCTCCCTGTGGATGCAGTCAGTGGGAGATGCACTCCCCATTGTGAAACGAGTAAGAGGTTACCAGATCAGTGGCCCATTACATTTAATCTTGTTCTGTGATGGGATCACAATAAAAATACGAAATGATCTGCTCGGCTACACTTTCATTCCTTGGAGCAGCAGAGTTTCTCTGACTGCAGAAAAGCCTTACCTGGAAATCAATAACTGCAGGATTATATTTTAATGACCTGCCCCAGTGACGATACATTTTGCCATCCCAGCTGGTCAGGAGCCCTCCACTGTAACTGGTGTCTCCTCCTCTAATCCGGGGAATGATATCTTCCACCACTGCACCGTGACTCTTGGCATCTGCAAAGTTGAATTGCACATGTATTAATTGTGCTGCTGTCTCCACACAGGCTCCAGAAACTGCTCCATGGAGCTGAGATCAGTCCTGCAGGGAGCTGCCTCCTGGGATTGGTGTGAGCTCAGTGCTCCCTGCTTGTGGGGTGAGCCCTGCCACCTCATCACAAGGTGACAAGTTGAGCAAATCCCAAATCCTCTAAGCTGCTAAAACCTGAGCAGCCTGGCCTCCTGAGCCTTGGTTTCTGGGTAGGACATGGGCAATAGATCACGCTGTCTATAGTTCATTATGAAATGTACAAATATGGGGGTTCTACCCTGAGTACTTTTTAGAGTGAATTTTGACTTTTTTTTAGTTGCCATGCACGCCCAATCTGTCATTGCTGACAATGACTGCAGCCTCCCAGCCACCCCACAGCCTCTGCTGCTAATCCAGATATTTCTGCATTAATGCCTGCTCTTTTAAAAGGGATCAGTACTGCTGGAGACATGGACCCAAAGTTTCTGTGGTCCCACCTTGCCTGGGGGATGGCACCAGAGCTCCCTTCCTCACACCTTGTGTGACCCCACACGAATCTCTGTGCCCAAAAATGACCAAAACAAGTGACCCAAGGGGCCTCAACAGCCCCCTGCCCTGCTGCTGTACCAGTTTGCAGGAATCCTTTCTTCTTGCACTCAGAGTGTGTCACAGTTGCACCCAGATTCAGCATCTGCTTGCTGGCTGTAATGCCAAGGGACAGGCCAACACAGGCACTTATCTCCTCAGAGCTGATGGCTGAAAAACCAGAAAGTAGACAGGTAAATTCAGTGACTCATGGTGTTCATTTTCCTACTTCTTTTTTTTATCATTGAAGAGAAGATTCAGTTATTTTCATGGCTTGTGTTTCGAAGTCAAAAGCTATTCTGGGCAGAGGATAGTGGAAAACCCCAATATTTTATTGGAGTATGTTGGGCCTACCTGTCATATAATAGGTGTGAAGATTGTTTTCTTAGAAAATATTAGAAGAAAGTAAAAATCTTAAGGCTTCAGGCACAAATGTCCCTGTTTGATCTATATATTTAACAACAAACCTTTGGTGTTTTTTACAGACTAACTCATGACTACGGTAAAGCCAGGAACAGCAGCTGAAATCAACAGATCCTCACTAATTTCCCTAAATTCAGGTCCTGACCCACCTCTTAATGGCCCAAGCAGCACCTTAAGGAGTGACTTAGAGAAGCTCTGTGTGCTGCCAGAGCTTTCCTGCCTGCTGCTGCCAGCACCACCACATACATCATGGAAATCTGTAACTGGAGAGCCATGAAGAGACTGCAGAGGGGAGAAGGGAACTAATGAGGTGGTTTCACCAAGGTAAGCAATGTGCATATTTCATACAGCCTGCTTTTATGTAAGCACTTCAGTGTACTGCAAATACAAGGCCGTCCTCTTCAGTGGTTAAAAACTCCACTGATTTCAGTAAATGCAGGTATTATAAGCAATAGGTGATTTTTATATTGCTCCTTTTTGTCAGAGGACCTTCAAGTGTTTTCCAGAGGGGCCTGGTGATCAATGCCATGGGATTGAAAGGAGGCACAGAGGTCAGTGGGGTTTGTGTGTTGTGCTTTAATGGTCTGAAGTTTGATCCTCTGTCCGAGTCCCACCCTGGAGCATTGTCTGCTGAACAGCCTCACCTCAGCCCTGGGGAGCAGGGCCTTGCCTTGCTTGTGTTTAAAATACTGCTCAAACACTCATGGCTCTGGTTTTGTGCAATTATGGAATGGTTTGGGTTAAAGGGACCTTTTAAGGGCCATCTGGTCCAGCCCCTCTCCCTCCTGGGCAGGGACATCTCCAACTACACAAGTTTGTTCAAAGCCCCATCCAACCTGGCTTTGAATGTGTCCAGAGATGGGGCTCCTACCACCTCTTTAGGCAACTTGTGCCAGTGTTTCACCATCCTCATTGTAAAAACTTTCTTCTTTAATCTACATTGACTCTCTTCTAGTCAAAAACCATCACCCCTTGTCCTAATAGTTTATTAAAACCTGTCTTTCTCATAGGCCCCTTTTAAACCCTGGAAGGTTGCAATGAGGTCTCTCTGGAGCCTTTTCTTGTCCAGTCTGAACAACCCAAATTCCCTCAGCCTTTTCTTACTGGAGAGATTCTCCACTCCTCTAATCAGCTTTGTGGCCTCCTCTAGGCTTGCCCCAAAATGTTCCATGGGGACCAACAGCTGGGGACCCCAGAGCTGGGTGCAACACTGCACATGGGACCTCACCAGAGGGGCAGAACCCCTTCCCTTCACCTGCACTTGGCCTTGTTGGACCTCATGGGGTTCCCAGAGCTTGTCCAGATCCCTCTGGGATGTCACCTGCCAACTTGTTCCCTTCTGCACATCCTACAGGAGAGGCTCACTGGGGCATGGATCTGCTCCTTGGCCTGGTGGATCCAAACCCTGCTTAGGCACTCAGCATCCTGAGAAAAGGGATGCAAGTCCTGGCTTCAAACTGGTGAAAGAGAGCTGAAACATGCTCCAGACTTGAGTGGGAACTGCATCCCACTGCAAAACTGGGCCCTTGAGGAAGATTAAACGTGCAGCACTCAATTACTCGCGCTAAACTGTTCAACAGTTGTAAACACAGTGGGTAAAGTTCATTCACCCAAAGCAACATGAGTGATTGCTTATCTTGGTGCTGGAGTGCCATAAAATTAAACTTGAGGAACACCCTGATTAATTGATTTGCCATGGTTCCCGTTGAGTAATTACGTTCAGCGAGGGGCTGTCGATACCGTTCGCCATTGGTCGCACCAAGATCGGGTCTTGATAAATGAAAAGTGGTGATCACTGCAAAAGGGTGGCCTCAGTAAATATTGGCACTTGAAAGGGGGGAGCCCTGATAGGGCTTTTTTTTTTTTTTTTTCATATGATATAATTTGAGATAGTTAAATGTGCTGGAGTGATAAGATTTACTGCCGCGTTTTGAATTAATCAGAATATACGAAGACTCTTTCTAATTTACTCCGCGCATAATGTTCCTCCCATAAATGTTCTTGTAATGTGTGAACACATTATACTGTTTTCTGCTAAATAATAGAACCATAACAATCTATTTTAAAAACAAGTAATGAAAAATATTGATGGCAGAGCAACGAGGGACCTCGTTCTGACACGTGTATTTATTTCACTCATGACCACATCCATCCAAGCCCTTGCAGCCTGGAAGCTGGGAATGGGTCTGGCAGCAAAGCTCTGCAGTGAGCTGAGGATGTTCATTTTCCTTCTCTAAGCAGAGAAGGTGCTTTCATTTTCAAAATTCAGGTTTCCTAAATGCTCAGAGTCCAGCTCTGTGCTCAGGGTCTCATTTAGAAAGGACTCAGCCAAGGGATATTTTTCCTGGATTTGTGCTTTAATCACTGCTCTATAAAAAAATGGATCTTCTCTGCTGCAGAGCATTTAGCAAACAGCCTCGTGGGCTGGGTGAGCCCTCAGGATGCAATGGTGGATCTAAAGCAGCCCCATGCTCAGCCCTGTGGGGTCTCAGTGATGCATCTGCAGAGCTTCAGACTCATCTTAGGAAGCTCTGATTTTAAGACTTGAGCACTTACATCCTGATCCTAACCATTCCTCAGGGAAGGAGGCTAATCCTCTTGCAAACACAGCCTCCAAGCATGGCTGTGATCAACATTAGAGAAATCAGGGGGTTTTTTTGCTAAATGCTTTCAGACAGTGGCATATCAGACACTGCAGGTGGGTCCTTCTGGGTCAGTGTTGTGTGACACAGAGCACTGCTGGCTTGGAAAGGGTGGACTTCCTGGCAGAGCCTGGATTAGATGAAAATTGCATCTCTACTGGGGCACATTTTTGTCTTTTGCTGGACTTCAACATCTTTCTTTCCTAAAATAAGGCATCTCGTAGCAGTAAATCTCCTTACATACACAGCAAGCACAAGATAAAGCAAAATAATACCCTCCCTCCACATGCTCTTGATTAATTCTTCCTCTGAAATTGGCAGTCTGCTTCCTGAAGACTTGCTTGCCAAGACCTTGTTCACTTCTATATCACTCACCCTTCAAAGTGAAGAAGTAATTTGAAAAAGCATCATGTTTCCAAACATTAGAGGTTCAGGAACTTGATGAAAATTCTCCCTATCAGTAATTTCTTGTGGAAAATTTGGCATGGTTAATGTGCACTATGGTGTGCATAGTTATCCTAATGCTGATGGGTCCAGACCAGAGGCAGAATCTGGGGCAGAACCATGAAAATTTTTTGAAATTACTGAAATTACAGCAATTTGCACCTGTTGTCCAAGATCACAACTTCCTTCTGTATCAGTGTCTGGCCAAGGCAGGGGTAACCTCAGCACAGCAGAGTGATGGCCTTTAGGGAAAATGGGATCTATTGCATTGTTGACACCTTTACAAAAGTTGGCAGCCTGGTTATAGAACTAAAATCCCATATTATTGTTCTGCATCCCAAGTTTTTGATTAGGAAAAATGTTACGCTTTTGGCTTGCCAGCAATGGCAATTCTCACACTCTCAGCATCTGCAGTGGGTGTTTTATCTGAGATTTAGAGGTAGGACTCTCCAGCCTCATACACTCCAATTTGTTGAGAACTGGAGCTAACAGGGGCCTGTTAGTCTCCAGATGTGGCACTAAGCAGAGTAAAGTGGCAGAGGTATTGCAGAGTGCAGTGCAATATTTCCATTTACAGAAAATTGTGCTACAAACAGGCTGAGATGTGAGAGGGCTGATTCGCTGGGATCTGGTGCCTTTGCAGCCTTCAAGCATTCATGGTGAACAAAGACGACAAGAAACAGGAGAAGATTAGCAAGTGACACTGGAAAAAAATGGAGAAAATAATGCTCAGGTTCCTTCCTTAATGACCAAACCCTCACCTGGGTACTTCTGAAATCAGAGCAGGAAGCACATTTGGTGACACTCAAGCTAACCCCAAGCCACATGGCCAGTAGTGCCAGCAGGCTGGAAATGCCAGGTTTAAATCAGAAAGCTGAGAGCAGAGAGTATGTTTTGATTTTTCTGACCTTTTCTTCTCATTTCCTCCTTATTGATGACGAGGATGTACTCAAAGACGCCCCCCATGGTGCCAGATGTCATGAAGTGGGTGCCGTAGTCATTGATGAATTTGGCATACATGCCGTAGTTGTAGGTGTCTGGGAGCTCCTGCAGGGACAGCAGCACATCTTCATCCAGGACAACGTTGTCCCTCCTCATCTTGAAGCGAGCTGTCTGCACCTTGGTCACAGCTCTGATGAATCCAACATGCTGCAGGTACAAAGGAGAGAGGAGCTGCAGTCAACGTTAATTTAAACAAACTGATTTCCAGTCTTTAGGCTTGCAGGGGAGTGTCTGACTGTCAGTGCATGTATGAAAACAGGCATGATTTTAAATGAAATAATGGGAATCCTTTTTGTAAAGTCTTTTTCTGCTGTGCTGTGGAGGTGGAGGGCCTTGGGGGGTTGGATACTGCAGGGGTTTTATTGATGTGTGAATATGATCAGAGCTGGGCTCCACACAATTCCCCTCCATTCTCAGTTTCTGCGATTTCTTTTTCTGGTTTCCTTTCCATACTGTTTATTCCCTTTTTGCTTTTGTTCACAAACTCAGTGAGTGACAAAGCACAAGGGTCAAACCCAGCCCAGCAGAGGGGAGATTCCCTGGCCAGGAAGATGCTGATAGAGGGAGGATTTCCTGGATACACCACCAGCTCCAAGGCTCCACCTCTATATTTGCTATTGCTTTGGACAAGTCTCCACTGCAACATGAGCAGCCCTTTAAATGATTCCTCCAATAAGTGATCATCATTTAGCTGCAAACATCATGTGAGTCTGGACAAGGGCACAGTAAATACTATAATGGTGCTCATTTCAAACAGCTTTTAAGGGCATTTTAACTCGGAACACCATCAAAGTAATTCTTCTTTATTGTTTTCTGTCAGCAGCCTGGAGAGAAGTGGAGATGGGGCACGGTAAATGTGGGAAATACCAGCACTCATGTTATTAGATTGGAAAGAGGTCATCACAGCCAGTCCATGATGTAAACCCTCTGTGAGAAGTACACCCTATTATCAGGTACTATTTTTTCAGCGTGGTATTTTAACCTCCTGTAAAAAGTAGCCCATTTCCCCCTTCACGAGGCAGCTCGTATTAATTTGAGCAAGACATATTTGCTACCAGAGATCATTCCTCGAGGATAATTGTTTTGATCAGCATCCTGATATTCCCTCCTCCCTCATCGTCACTTTTAAGCATTTTTTTATTTATGTGCTTTGTGCAGCCATGAAACAGGATGGGGTGAGATGACATGTGCCGTGGCACTCCGTAATTCAATTTTATTCCCACTCCCTGTTTGCTGAAACATACCAAGAACAGCAAACAGGATTACTAACGATCATACATTTGCAATTACGTGAACAAATTAAGGTACAATTACCCTGTGTTAAAAAACGCAGTTGAGGGAATAAACTGCCATAAGTTACAGCCAGACCATGCGATGCACAGATGATGCCACTGGAGCAGATGCATCACTGATTTGGCTGGTTTTTTTGTGGTTTTTTTTACCTTTGCATCATATTGTGTGAAATTCTTCAGGCTTCCTTTGCCACCTGATAGAGTGAGGCCCAGGTTTAACATGAAAGCTCCACTTCCAGACCCAATTCCAATGGTGAAGCCCGTGCTTTTGGATTTATCACTTTTAAGGGCGTCAAGCAGGTCCTTTGAATCGTCGTAAAACTCAAAAGAAAATCCAGAATCAGCGTGAGCCTAAAATGAAAGGAGCAGACATTAATTTTTCAGGTGCTTCCCTTCCTTTTTAATCTCTGTTTCTTGAAGGAATACCTCTGTTAAAGCCCATGATGCTCCTGACAGCACCAGCGCTGACTTCAGTGAATGTGGAATAAGGAATTTAGTCCCGTGCCATTTCATTTGGAAATATGTGAGAAATGTGGATAAAGCCAAGCATTTTGCTTCATCCATCTCCAAGCAGGGGAGAGGTTTGTGTTTAGCCACTCAAAGCCAGAGCTGGTAATGGTACCTATTAAGACAGCCTGACACTTCCCATTATAAAACCCTCCTTCCAGTTCCTTACAGCTCTGCCAAATCCTAACGATTTGGACTGAATTTTTCTTTCTCTCCAGCCTGCCTCTGGATGAATTTATTTAGGAACAGAAAAAATCCAACATCTATTTACAATGGCAAGGCTAGAAAACAAGCACTGTTTTGCCTGTGTTTTAGAGCAGTGACCTTTTCCTTGACAGCTCTGCTTTGCTGGCACGTGGAATCAAGCAGCTCTGCTGGGTCTGGGCTGTGCCATTTGCCAGCTGTGTAAAAAGCCAGCCCTGGTGTTCAAACTGGGGACTAAGGGACTCTGCCTGCTGGGAGGACATGAAAGCTACTTGCATTGAGCAATATTTCCCAGGAATAATGTGTGTTCATTCACTCATTCACGTCAAAAAACATGATAAATGTTTGACAGTGTGGCCAAGGCACCCACTTACAATGTGAAACACCCAAACTGAATCCTTCCTCTGCATGAACCAGTGTCCAGCATCAGACATGATCTTATGGACTGTAGATGTTGTGATCCCTGGTGATGGGTTTCAGGATCCCTGTCTCACTCAGAATTCGGATTTATGCTCCTTGTAGCCCTGCCATAGACTTCAAGTGTTTTCAAAGATTGAACCAGCAGCCTTGTTACCATTTTACACATGGCCAGCTCCATCCCTAGAGAGGCAGAAAGCTTGTGCAAGCCCTACAGCTCATTAAGAGCAGAATTTAGAGAAAACACCTCTCTCTTGGCTCTGGCTGGGCCAGAGGAAGCAGTGAGGATGCCTGGGTGATAAAGCAGGTGAGTCCCTTGATGTGCCATAAAGGAACATTTCCACCATCGACTGCCTGCTGAGGCACTGCAAACACAACCTGTGCCTGCTCTCTTTGTGGGGAGTTTGGCTCTTTTTTTCTGGGAGTTTGCTGCTGTGTTTGGCCTCCCGAAGCACCCACCAGGAACTGGTAGAGGTGGAAGTTGTAGGGCTTGCGGAAATACTTCTCGTCCTCCCCGTAGTGCAGGCGCTCGCAGGCGGTGTCGTAGCGCAGCTCCCGCCACTCCCCGTTGTACACGTACTCACAGAGCCCCCCAAAAAACCCGGGGTCGTAAATGTTCTGCCTCCCTTCCTGCGTCAGGATGTTGTACCTTGGAAAGAAGAAATGGTTCAGGAGGTTATCCGTAGCTCTGAGGTTTTATTTCCTCAGTCGCTGTCACAGGTTCTCCTGACATTACAGGTTATCTATGCTCAGGCCTCCTGAGGAGCTGGAAAGGAACTTAAAGCTGGGTTGGGTTTGTTGTCTCCTTGCTGTCTGCTTCCCAAAGCTACCAGGAGCCAAACAGCCATTTTATTTCCATGGCATTAGTTTGGACTCACATGCAAGAAGTGGAAGAAATCAGTGGAGTTGCCCAGCCCCTCCCAGCAAGCACAGCTCCAAAAGTCTCAAAGTCCTGGAATTCCTCCAGGTTCCTCTTGAGCCTAATGCATCTCATTGTCACAAAGTGCTTCCTGGCATTCTCGGCAATTATTTTCTATCTTAATTTCATCTCTTTCTTTTTAATAATGGTCCCCTTTCTCAGGGTGGTTAACACCCTCCCTAGACATGAAGGCTATGCTTTGCCAAGTCTGTCACTTATTATTTCCTTATTCCTCCTTCTTCCTGCTCTCCAGCCCTCACAGCTGCTGCCCTCTGAAATCCCTCCTATTACTTAGTATTCCATGTAATTCCGTGGCCCAAAGTGAAAGCTTTGTTCAAACTAGACAGCAGCACTGCTCTTCTCAACAGGGAACCATCTTTTAGGACTAAGATAGCAAATGCCATTGCTTTTGTGTGTTCTGCAGGAGAAACACTTCAGAGAGCAGAATTAAACAGGGTTCTCAGTGAGAATTAATGCATGCCTTGTAAAACTTTTGATGGACCCTCCCAGGCCCTGGGCCAGAGAGACATTTATCTCAGGGACTCCAGAGAGTGTTGGACTGAGCTGATGGGAAAGTTACAGAATGGCTGGCTCCATTCTCATCCTGTAGCCCCTGTTCATAAAATCCTACAATGGTTTGGGCTGGGAGGGACCTTGAAGATCATCTCATTCCAATCCCTCTGCCACAAGCAGGGCCATGTTCTCCAAGGGAAACTGAGCAGTAGCTTGGTTAAAATACAAGGTTTTCAACAAAAGTGTCACAGTCACAATTTGCCTTTCAGTTTCATTTTGTTCTGTATTTCTCTTTTGCCTGTATTACCTATTCAAAATTTGAATCTGAACGGGGAAACGCTTTTCGTGGATAGGAGTATTTGCATACACTCATGTGGAGCTCGGGCTGTCTGCCTTGAACCTGTGCTCTGAAGTCCTAAATCCTGGAGTTAAATCTCCTTAAGGATGGATGCCAGCAGGGTGCTGCATCTCCAAAGTCTGCTGTTTGCTTTAGTCTACTGCTTTTAACAACTGGAGGAACCTTGGAGGTAACTGGGATCTATTTTTTCAGGAGTGTATAGAGGGCATCACAAGTACTGTGGTCAGGTAATAGATCCGAGACAGAATTTGAAATAAATGCTGGAATGAACCCATGGCCACATGGGACAGCACCTCCCCTTTGGGTTTTGCACAGCCCCATATCAATTCATGGATCACCACTTTTACTAAGGAAGAGCAATAGAAGAAACATAATCCCGTTTTGATTGCGAGAGGAGCGGCTATCGATTAATTACTCACCCTTGGACTGCTTTTTCCACCCCTGGGACTGGGAACAGATGTTCACAAGGGCTTTCAATATCTTCATCCTCACAGTTATCCTCATCAGACCCATCTCTGCAGTCTCTGTCCCCGTTGCACACGAGATGCCGTTTAATGCAGCGCCCTAAAGTGCACAGATGCAGGCAATGGCTTATCCCCCCTCCAGGAATCCTGGCTGGCAGCTTGCCTTGATTGTGCTGCTTTTCACCCACATCTCAGGGCCACAAGGAGTCATGCTGGGTGTTTAAGGTGGCATTATTCCATGAGGAATTTGCTTTTTCCAAGCTTCTGGGAGTTAAACGCAGCACAGAGTCCAAGCTGGCCGCTCCCATGGGCTTTTATCAGGTGGGAATCAAGGAGAGGTCACCTCTCTGTGCTGATTTTATTTTCTAAAATCACACTCTGGGAAAGTTGCTAGAGGAATAGCTTCACCCTTTGGCTTAAGGAAGTCAACTCCATCTTATTAAAATGCAAGTTTTCCTATTCTGATTGCAGGAGGCATTTGGGGAGTTTATTGCAATAATTAATTTCGAGAATGGGTATTTGCAGGAAAGGCAATGTGGAAGGGCTTTTGCTTCTGGGAGCGTGGAGAAAGCCTTGAGGAGGGAACTGGCACTGCTTAATTTACCCCAGTGGAGTGATGATAACCTGCTCCAGCTGATGAGCTGGTCACAGAGCTGACCCGTGGCTCCAAATTTCGATAGAATTTTTCCATTAAACGCTCAGGAAGGAAGTTTGAGCCATTTGTGTAGAAACAAAAATCTGTCAAGGCTAGTCAAAGTTTCAGAGAACAGCCGTTTTTCCTCCTAATCCTCAGAGCTGGAGGTGGCTAAAAATAACTAAATCACCCCAACAGATTGCTGGTTGGATTGATGATTGAACTCTGTCTCTAGCAGGGGAGAAAGCGGCACGTTGCGGGAGCATCAGGCCCGCCGAGGGGAGCGTGAGCACAAGCACAGCAGTTGGAGCAGAATATTCCTCCTCTCTTTGTTCCACTGAAAAAACTCACATTCTCCATGCCACACAGCCTTCTTTTCTACCCAAACCTGATTGTAACATGGATGGGTTTCTGTAAAAATGGAGGGAAAACACTGAAGAGGGGAAGAGTTCCTGCTTTCTCTGGTACCGGTTCACCCTCCTGCTGCCCGGGGCAGGGCACTGATACCCCCAGGACCAAAACCCTCTGTGGCAGGGGTCTGTGCCTGGTTCACTCACCTGTTCCCTGGCACTGGAAGTCCTGCCCACACCCTGGTGGCCCTGTGCACGCTGTCTCAGCTTGGCAGGCTTGCTCATCCCAGAGGTGCCCCGTGCAGCGTTGTCCTCCAAACTTTGCTGGCTGCTCCAGCCGCCGGTACCGGTGCTGCACAGAGACAGAACCACCTGTATCCTCCACAGACAGCCCCTCCACAGGCCATAAACCCACCAAAACCATCATTTTAATACATATTCCTATTTTTATGTGTGTGTGTGTCCTGGAGACTTGGTACATGATAAAGGCAGGGGGGTCAGCAGAGAGCTGGGAGCTCAGATTTTCATCCGTGTGAACTTAGAGGGGGCTGGAATGGCTGTTTTAAAAATATCTCTGTCTTACACCTTGGGAAAAATATGGCATTTTTCCAGCTGCATATGCTTTGTCCTGCAATGCACCAGGCTCAGATGGACACAGACACTAATTACAACACTGATCCTGCAACATTTCTGATGGATTATTAATGAGAATTGGTGCTCTTTAAACTAGCAAGGGGGAAAAAAAAAAAAAAAAAGAAAGGGAGAAGAGCCATATTATTTACTGATAATATACTGTCTATAAGCACAGGAACAAAAAAGGCAGGGATGAGATAAACTCGGTAGAAAGCAGAATTATGTCAGGTATTTGAAAATAAATTCTCAAACTATGAAGACATACGTGAAATGATATAAAAATATGAGAACAGGAGCTGATGCATGAAGGCTGCTCCTATCTCTTTTCACTGGACTATTTGCATTAAGAATCAAGGGATGCTTAATTAAATCTGAGACAGAAAATGAAGAAAGTCTTGGGCAAGTATTCTGGCCTGATTCTTCCACCACTTGCCTTGATTTTGCTTTTCCTGTTTTGCTGCCTCGAATAAATTTATTCCCCAGTTTACACCAGGGTAAATAAGAGCCTCTCTAGCAGAGGAGCATTTCCATCATATTTGGATGAGTTTACTGGATGCTTCAGAATGATGAATATGTATAATATATATAATTAATGTGTGTACATCCTCATCACAGACACATCTGAAGATAAATGAATACATTACAGTGGATCCTTACTTTTTTCTCTTGGCAAGGGAAGCAATCAGTCCATCCTGACCACTGGCTCAGATGACAGTCGACAGGAGCTGGAGAATTAACATCTCTGCTGCTTCTTCTGGGCAGGGGAAGAAAGACTGGTCTAAGGTCTTTGAAGCTGTGTTTTGAGAGGGGCTGGAGGCTGGAAGGGGGAAAATTATCTGTGTATGTGTGTGTTTTTCCATCAGGAAGCTGGTTTGTAGGAAATGGGAAGCATCCCAAGATGTCCCATCCAAGCATTCACCATCAGAATTGAGCAGGGCCTGCAGGTGCAGTACCTGGGGATTTTGTCTTGGCATTCCTGCTCTTCTGAAACATTTTTGACCTTTCCAACAGCTAGATTGCAATTAAATATGTATATATATATACATATATATGACCAACCATCCTGAGCAAAGAGAAGGGATGTCATGAAGGGACAGGTTTTAAAGAAAAGCTAATTTTTTGCCTTTCTTTTCAGGAGCACATCACAATCTCCAGGAGCTGGGATGTTTATCACTACTGAGCCTGTTTTGATGTCACTTTCTTTACATCAGCGTGACCTCATGGTCAGGATTTTTCCCAGTAAGTGTGAAATCAGATCCTGATTTGTGGAGGGGTGGGAATGGCTGCACTAGCAGTGCTGAGAGAACGAGGTACAAAGGACCTGGACTAGGAGTCTGTTGGTTGAGTATTTCTGAAGCAAAATACACAAATTCTGAGGAGAAGAAAATAACTAAAGGAATATTACAAGGAGAAAAGGGCAAAGGTAAGGTATCAGACTCTCAGCACATTGAATATCACTACACAACAGCCAGAAAATACTTCTCCTGCCTCCCAGCTCAGTCATTACAACCTCTAGTTCTGTCTCCACTCCTAAAACCTTCATTTGTGTGAGCCATTTCTTTGTCTTGAGGAGCAATCTGTGGCATGCAAATATAACTCTGCATTTGCCACAGCCTTTGAAGAATTTTGAGCATTTATTCTGAGCCAGAACATTATTATTTTTATTATTATTTTGGTGATTAACTAATGAGCAGTCTGTTTGACTTCCAAGACTGCAGTCCAAAGAGAAATATTGATAATTAGCAGAGGTATGTAGCTGATGGGGGATTCCTCAGAGGCTGGGGAAGAGAGATTTACTGAATGAAAGGCACAGCAGCTCAGGAAGGGAGGCTGTGGGTGCAGATCTGTGTGTGAGATGGAAACCCAGGAGCCTGCAGGTGAACCCAGAGCTGGAGGACGTGCAGGTATTGATGCCTTTCTGCTCTGACAGGAGGATTTGTGGGCTGCATCCTTCAGCACTTCGCAGAGTCCTTAATTGGCTCACCTTCGATTGGATTTTACATTTACCTCTTCATTATTCCGCCTTGTTTGATAAGTTCATCAAACATCAAAAATCTCGTCTTTGTTCATTTTCAAAAGGGATTATCGGAATAAGCCTTCATAATTAAGTGTATCACTACCACAGTTTTTTTTTCCTTTCCGCCTTCTCCTTGTCTCCATGTTCCAATTATCACTGATACCTTTTTTTGATCCTCCTAAATCATATTTGCCTTTACAACAAGCTTGAAATTAATAGCTGTAGAAAAAAAAATAATAATAAATCCACCCATTTCCCCATCATGACACTACAGCTTTAGAAAAAATGTAATTTGTTTATTCCTTTCTTTCAAAGCCCAAGTGACACTCAGATAGGTTAATAATATTGTTGATGGGAAAAAAAAAAAAACCCCAAACCTGAGGTATGAGGATCTGGCTTGGACTGAAAACTGGGTTATTCACATGCACTTGTTAGCTTCATGTTGTAGAGTGTAAAATAATTATAATACAGAAGAATATGAAAAATATTAACTCATAAATCATCCTGTATAGAGAATTCATTTCAAGTGCCCAAACCCAGCCTGGTAATTTCGGTAAGGGAGTTTAAGAAGGCTTAATAGTCATGTGTAAAAGGAAAACCCTTGTGCAAACAGTTCCTTTAAGAAGGAATTACTATGCCTGGCTTGGGCTTTGGACAGCTGCCAATTTTTTTTTTTTTTCCTTTTTTTTTCTTTTTCCTGGTAGCTTTGTGCCCATGCCTCAAGTCAGAACAAAACTGATGGGCTGATTGACGTGCTGGTAATTCCTGCATGGAAATCTGGGGAAGGGAACAGACTTACCTGGGGGAAGGCAATGCCTGGAGCTCCCTGCACGCCGTGGCCTGGGTTGGTGTTAAAGACAGTGAGCACAAAGACAGGATCAAGGCACAGAGCTGAGCCAGGCCCCACCACATCGCTCTGCCATAGGTAAATGTTTCCTATAGATCAGCTGCAAACCAAAGCTTTTTAAATTTTCAGGACTGCTGGAAAGAGCAGGGAGCCCACCAGGCTCCGAAATGCTGCAGTAAATCATTGACAGCAGCACAGATCGAATCACAAAGAATCAGGACACATCCCAGAGGCCTTTGCCCTTTTGGAAACAAATTCCCAGTTTTCTGGCAAGGAAATATATTAAACTGTGCAACTGTTTCCACATTAAAGTCAATCAAGTCCTATTGCAGCAGTGTGTTTCTTACCCACTCTGCGCCCTCTTTTAATTTGAAGGAGGAGGAAAACTCGTGTTATTTCCCACAGTGACTTCACTGTAATTTTGATGTGTCTGGTTGCTGGCCAGGGAAAAGCTTCCCAGTACAGCAAATTGAAGATTAGCACAGAATTGTGTTAGGAGGAATGTGTACCTTCCAGATACATGGAGGAAATGTCAGCTCAGCTTCCTGCCCTTGCCAGCCCCACGGGGCTGTTCTCCACCTCTAAAGCTGATCTGAGTTATCACCTGGCTTTTGGATGGCCCTACAAGGTGGAAATTGAATTCCATGTTTTCTAAAGTGATTTTGGGAGGAGGAAAGCATCCCCTGCATCTGAGGTTGTCGTGGCCGTGCCTTGTGCAAACCCATCTGCTCGTGGTGGCTCTGACGCTTTTGGCTGGGTGGGCATCTGAGTGAATGTGCACAAATGCAGGAAAGCAACAGCACAGAAAGCAAGAACACCACAGGTTATTTATTTTTAGGATAATGGTCACAAGATGACAGTATTTAGTTAGAAGAAAATAAAGATGGTGGTGGGAAAGACACTTGGTCACAGCCCAAGTTGCCTCATAGCTGTTTCTTCAAGTTTTCACAGCCTCCAAAATGCCCCTAAGGGCCCTGGGCAGGCACAAAAATGGGCAAGGAATCTGTATCTTCATTAGGTGTCAGCTAAAAAGAGAGTAAGAGATATATGGAGATTTGTGTGTTCAAACAAGTGCCTGTTTCTCCCTGCTTTTTCTTCTGCATAAGCAGGCTGAGCTGCTTCGTGCATAAATGAAGTGTTCCCAGCAGACAAGTGGAAGTTTGAACCTCAATAAATTCAAGAGAAAGTGTAATTATTGTAGGAAAGTCTGGTCTTGGGCTATTATAACTGTTAAATAGACACTGAATTGTCCTGTGTCCACAAAAGGCAGGGCTGGAAGTGTCATTTTGTGTCTTTCCCAAATCAATTGCAAAGCTCATTTCAATAGCTGGCGTTGTAAATTATCGAAATGAAAGGACCTCTTAGCGAGTTTATTTTCATGTGATTAAAGTTCAGAGTGACCCTGGGGCTTGTCTTTGCCAAACACTCAGAAATGCAGCACAGGGGTAAACTCAGCATCAAGATGAGATGAGCAGTGTCCTTGTGTGACCTTGGGGAGCACCTTAATGCAATCCTTCACCTATTAATGCACTGCAGATGAGCTCAGAAAGTCCTCCTCCTCTCTTTGCCTGTGCTAGGAGGACTCCAATAAGGGGTTTAATATTTTTTTAATATACTATTAAACCTAAATTGCTTTTGCCTGGGAGAAAAAAGTAGGGAAATGTAACTGGCCTGAGGCGATACCCCCTCGTCACCTCCCTGCTGCACATCACAGCCTCTCTGCAGGTGGCTGGTGAGACAGAAGGACATAAAAAGGTTCTGGCTATGCTTACAGAGGTCTGGTGGGGATGCACCCCACTGGTTTCCATCCCAGCCTGGGCTGTCCTGTGATACAAATGGCTGTTTTGCACAGCCAAGTGCCTCCTCAGCATCTAGGCAAGGCTGTCGAGGCATTAAATCTTTTTTTTTTTTTTTTTTCCTGATAGCAGCATCAGAAACACCCCCCTATATATAATGGAAGTTGTTTGTGGCACATCTCCCAGGTAAAAGGCTGGGCAGGTTTGTGCAATCAGGCACAACACCAATTTCTCACTGAGAGGTGAGGTCGTCTGGGGGAGAGATTTAAGCAGCCAGCAAGGCACTCCATGCCAGAGGTGAAATTAAAGAACCTTTCTCAGAGGTGTTATGTACCAAAAGTGAGATATAGATATATAGATATATAACCTATGGTTCCATTTAGAGCAGTTTGAATTTAATGTGTCTGAAATGTTTGTGTTGGATCCTTCACTCCAAACCTGAATTAAGTCTCTGGAGCTCTGGCTTGCAGTGCTGTCCATGGTGATGCAGTCACCTTCAGGAGGATGAGCCATCAAGTGTCCAGGAGCATGGAAAAAGTGCTGTGAGCAGGCTGGGGAGGGCAGTGAGCTCACATCATCACTTTGTGGCTGTTCCCACCACAGAGCTCTTTCCCTGACACTGCAGAACCTTTTTTAATTGCAAGACACACAATTCCTCACTCACAACTCTTACCTGTCTAAAATCAGGGCAGATTAACTCTGTGTAAACAAACTCCATGACAGCAACACAGGATTTTGTTCCACTTCAAAAAAGTCTCCACTTCAAATGTGTTTGGCCCAAAAAAGGGAATTAATTTCTGCCTGAAGAGTGCATTGATCTTTTAGGCATCACCTGAGCAGCTTGTGGGTAACGTGGCTGGCTGCACCAGCCTAGCCCCAGGGTGAAGTTATATTGGCTATAACATCTCCATCATGTTATTGTCATCCAGCAATTTGCATTTGTTCCTTCTTCCTCATCTCTGGATTTCTATTTTCAGTATATTCGTATAGCTTTTGCTGCAGGGGATACAGTTATGTTAAAAAAAATTCATCCTTTTTAAATTCTAGTATTCTATTTATGTTTTTTGTAGTATATTATTCACGCATTACTTTAAATCTGAATTTTGTTCCTGCTTGGAGACCATGAACATATCTAAAGGCAGAGAGGTCTGTTCATTTTTATTCTATTTGAGTCATCCTGCCCACAAAGTTTGATGTGACTGACATCTGCCACGTGCTGTTGGCTCACCAGGGAGTCGCCAGGGAATTGGGCAGAGCAGACAGCCTTCTGTTCAGGGGTGGTGGGTTTTGGTTTTTTTTGGAACAATACAGAGATTGTTGCAATGTGCAGAGGTTGTACAGGGCAGATCAAGAGGCTGTGCCTTGCAGTTGGAGCTCTGCCCTTGGAAAGTTTGCTGTTTCACACGTGCTTTTGCAGCACACATGGGCTTTTCTCAGCTCATCTTCTCTCTCTCT
This sequence comes from Pycnonotus jocosus, assembly GCA_013400435.1. NCBI lineage: Eukaryota > Metazoa > Chordata > Aves > Passeriformes > Pycnonotidae > Pycnonotus > Pycnonotus jocosus. The sequence continues at coordinate 50,687 of VWYP01026931.1, read as the reverse complement.
GCACAGCAGCTCAGTGAAAGAACTTCTGCTTGGCCAAGGAAGCCAAGCTGGCTACTGAGGTCTTCACCTCTGAACTCCAAAAATCAGAATCTCAGATGTCGCCAAGAGAAGGATTTCGATTCAGAGATGGCTTCATATTGTGGAGCAAGCAGGAGACCTGAGTAGAAGCATGAAGAAGATCAGGATGTTTGGTACAGTTCACCCTGCAAGTGTTGTGATGCTGCTCCTGCAGTTTGGGAGGAAAAGGCTGCTGCAGAATGTTCCTGACCCTGCTCATCACTGGGGTCAGAGAGGGGACAGCAAACGCTGCTGCCCAGGGTGAGGAAAATTAATCCACAAACCCCAGAGGTTTATGTCCAAAAAGGAGACAGAGGAGTCCTTTTACTTTATTCTAATAAAGGGAGAGGCCATGGGGCATTTCCCATGGGGTCTTTCAAATTTTGGAGGATGCAGCCTCCTTTTTATCCCAATTTCCTGGCCACATTTCCCTCTCTCTTTCCCCATGGGCTAAGGTGCTTGAGAGTTACAGACTTCCCCAAGTGCCCAATACCTAAAATTCTCCTTTAATATATAACTCCCCTTTTAATTTTTAATTCTTACGGAATTTATGGCTTTTCCCCGTTGTTTCTTTCATCTTTCAATATCCAGTTTCATTGATCAGCAAACCCACAGTTTGTTTGTAAAGGCAAGGATCTTCTTTTCCATTCATCAATCAGTGGAAATCCTTCCCCATTGTTTCTTTTATCTCTCAGTGCTCTTTTTATCTACCAGCAGACCCACTGCTTATTTGTAAAGACAAATCCGTCATTCCTCTCACTACCCCATGCTTTCCCCACTGCTGCACCTCATTTTCTCAGGTTAATCTGGTTTTCATCCCCAGCTTCAATTCTCCGTGCAGCACCGAGTTTGTCTCTCAGTTACTCTCAGTGGAGAGATGTGGAAAAGCCCACCCAAGGGCCAGCAGATGTCCAGAGCCCCAGGGCTGGACCTGCCTTGGTGCCACTGAACCCAGAATTGTTCTGATGAGGGATCTTCCACCAGGGCAAACACCCAGCTGTAAACACACAAGGGACTATATGGGCTATATCCCTAAAAATAAAGGTGTGCACTCAAGTGTGGGGTCAGGGCCATGCTGCAGACACAACCTGGATTGGACAGATAAAACCCCTGGCACTTTGCAAGGCTTTTAAATTCATTTTCTTGAGTCCTGCAGTGCTTTGGTGGAGCTGATCTTAAAACTTTTGATGGAGCTATGTGGGCACCTCCATGGGTCCCTAAACAACGCTTTTCCTGTCCAGCCACAGCCAGTGTTGGCTTTTGGAATGCGAGGATCAATAATAACACAGCGTTTTCCTAAACCCCTCGTTCCTGCCAGGAAGGAAAGGCAGAGCAAGCAGCTCGGTGGTGGAACAGGCGATCCTATTTCCCCCTCTGCTGGAAAACCAGGATATCACCTCCTGGCAGGAGAAGGAGGAGATCCCAGCCATCCTGCCCATGGCAGGGGGTGCGAATGAGATGATCTTTGGAGTCCCTTCCAACCCAAACCATTCCAGAATTCGACAAGATGTGCAGGGAGCCAGGCTAGGGGAAGTGTCCTGGCCCTCCTGGGAACAGAACAAGGCATTAAAACCGAGCCAAATCCTTCCCTAGCACAAGGCTGTGCCCTGCTTTCCATTTTCCCTCATTTTTAGGGGTTTTGAGGTGTTTTTTATTCAGAGATATGGACCCTACTGCCTTTTCCCAGTGTTGTCCCATGTGTGGGGCCACAGGTTTTTTTCTGGGACAAAGGAAAACAGCTCATCAGGCCATCCCCAATCTAAACTATCTTGACACTGGGCTAATATTATCACCAATTGTGTCATGGGCAATACCTAAATCTTGTTATCTTCCAAAAAAGACAGGATTGCCACAAAATTGGTCTCATCTTCACCAGTCATACTGCCTTGCCTTTCTGAAAAGCTGAAATATTAAGAATAAAGCATATTCCCAAGATCTGCTGTTGTTCTTGGCTTTCTAGTAGCACCTCTGTAAAATCCAAAAAGGACAAAACAGTTGAAAAAACAAAATCCCAAATCTCTATGATAGATTTATATACAAACTCCACCAGTCCACTAAGCAGCTGAAAAGAATAATTCAGGGAAAAATAAGTCAGATGGAGTCCCTTCCAGCAGCCCTCAGATTGATGCAGCTACATAATGCACTAAATGCTTCACTGCAGGGAAAAAAAACCACCCAAGAAATGAAATTTAAATTTTTTAAACAGTCTGAAATAGTTTGTTCTGGGTGGGGCTGTGCATGTGCAGGGAATGTTTGGGGCTGCTGCTCTCAGTAGTGGTGTTTGGGTTTATTCCCACTGGGGCTGTGCCTGGGAATTCCCATCCTGGGATGCAATCCCAGAGCAAACCCCAAGCTCCTGCCCAAAGGTGGAGGTCACTCTGTTTTGCTGGGACATCAAACAAAAAGAGATTTGGCTTCCCCTTGTGCAGTGTTTGATGTTCAGAGCACCGTGGCTGCCCTGTGCTCCCTGTGCAGTTGTTGTAGCCCAGTGTGATTTATGGCAGCCCTGGTGGGGCCAGCACTCACAAAATGCATGTTTTAAAGAAACTCCTGGCATTTTACTTTCATTTTAGAGTGCATACAGAGGAATCTACCCTGTCCTTTTCCTCGGGACTGCAGCTCTGAAGTCAGAACCCCCTGATTCTCCAACAGTGCTTTAATTCATGGTCTGTGCTCACACCACTGGGCGGGTCATAAATCCTCCCCAGCTACCTGTACACAAAGCTGGCATTGATTCCCACCATGCTGAGACTCCAGCACTGCCTTGGGAGACTTCCCTGCCAGCTTCCAGCCCGGCAGGATCCCCCTTTCCTCTCTGAGACCTCCACGCAGCAGCAGCAGCAGAGCTTTTCATGTGGTGAGCAACCAGACTCGTGCTTCCAGTCATGGCTCTGACAAATAAGCCTTTTTCTTTTCCTCAGTTTCCCTCACTGTTATTTTTCAGCTCCCCTCACATTTGGCTCTGGAAGGCAGGGTCAGTTCCTGAAGGCAGCAGGGATGCTCAGGGCAAGGATTTGCTCAGTGCCCATGTGCAGAGGGGGCTGGGACAGAGGGGATGGCTTCAGACTGAAAGAGGGCAGGTTTATCTGGGCAGAGATTAGGAAAAAAAAATCTTCCCTGTAAAGTGGTGAGGCCCTGGCACAGGGTGCCCAGAGAAGCTGTGGTTGCTACTTCCCTCAAAGTGTCCAAGGCCAGGTTGGACGGGGCTTGGAGCAAACTGGGATAGTGGAAGATGTCCCTGATCATGGCAGGGGGTTGGAATTAGATTATTTTTTTAGGTCTCTTCATGGTTTCTTTTCCAGGTATCTCATTAGGAATGATCTCTAGGAGAGGGGCTGAGTGTTGGTGTGTGGGATTAGGGTCAGCTCATGGTTATTGCTCAGGTTGCCTGTGGCTTCCTGCCCTCCCAAGCCCCATCAACATCCACCTCTGGATGCCACAGCACCCAGGCTCCTGCAGCAGCTGTCCCTGCTCCAAGGAAAACACCAAGCACTCCTGAAGAGAGAGATGAAATAATATTTGACCAGTTATGGAGGGAAAAAGGAACTCCTGGAGCTCTCAGCTCTCTTCTTGCCAAGCCAACCAGCCTTGCTTTTCCTGGGAGACATGCTCTGTAAAAACATGGGCTCAGTGTTTGGACAGTCTGTCCTCCAGGGCAGAAATCCCCAGTGATAGGAGAAGTCAGGTTTGCCCTAATTTAACTGGTCTGTCCTTAGGACCCTGAGGAACAGCTCTCCATGGAGAGGAGCTGCTTCACCAGGGAGTGTGTGTGAGCTGCAGCAGGGATGGCAGGCTTTGGATGTCCAGAGATGAAGGAAACCCTTGGTTCCTCTGGGGAAATGTCTGGTTTAATCACTCTGAGGTCTCTGACATTGCTGTGGGATGGGTGGGTAGAGGAGGGTGGGTGTCACCTATGGAAAGACCTAAAATTTGGGGTAAGAATTGCTGCTGGACTTCGTGGGGCTCCTCATCTCTCCTCAGGTGTGAAAAGAGAGAACACCTGAGAACACNGTGGGGCTCCTCATCTCTCCTCAGTTTTGCTTGTCCCAGGTGTGAGAAGGGACTTGAGAACAAGCTGAGGGGATTGGAACTGGACAATCTTTACAGTCCCTCCTTACCCAAACCACTCCAAGATTCTATAAACTTCCATGGATATGGACATCATATGGACACACAGGACGCTGTGAGGGCACCCATGCCGAGGGCAGTGCCATTCTTTCCCTCAAAATGCAACCCAAACCTGATCTCTCCCTTTCCAATCATTCCCATCCCGAGCCTGCCGCGGTGCTGACATTTGCGGGGATTTTCAGGCTGAGCCCTGCCCAGGTGAGGCTCTCCCCGCCCCGGGGGCAGAGCCAGCCCCAGCCCCAGCCCCAGCCCAGGTGTGTTCAGGGCTGGCTCCTCCTCGGGCCGGGCACGGAGCGGGAGCAGCAGCGGGACACGGGGCACTCGGACCATGCCGGGCTGAGCCGCTGGAGCTGGCGTGGAGCAGCGAGGGATGGAGCTGGTAACTGCTGGGGCTCTGTCTGCCCTGCCCCTGGCCCTGGGGAAGGATTCCTGCTCGCTTTTCTGCTGCTGGTTCATAGCTTGGGGCTGTTCTCTCCATGGAGTGCTTATCCTGGAGCAGTTTATCCTGGGAGCGAGGTGCGCGCTCTGCTCTGTGTGCAGAACATGCAGGTGCTGCTTTGCTGCCCCAAAACAGCGCCTGCTTTCTTCCCCTCTCACTCTGCAGAGAGCTGCAGTTGTGCCTCTTAATGTAACAAAAGAGTTGAGGTTATTTTATTTATTTATTTTGGGAGAATAAGTTTTATAAATATTTGTTTCTTTAGCCGGGTTAATGAGTCCATGATATCTGTGGCTCGCTCTCCTCAGCCTGCCCGGGGTGCCTGGGCTTGGCTCCAGCAGTCCCAGGCCAGGGCAGAGGGCAGCACAGATTAAACATTTACCCATCACAGCTCCCCTGGGAATCAAGATAAAGAATGGAGTAAACCAGAAAAATTCCGGGAGGGGAACAGGCAGTGCTTCCTCTCAGCTGTCCGGCGTGCCACAGCTGGAATGGGATTTATCTTCCTGCATTGGCTCATTTTAGAAAAGCAACTTCAGGAAAGTAATGAGAATTAGTTTGATTTAATTAATTAATTGAGAAGGCTTTGGGATGACATTATTGCGGCATTTCAGTATCTGAAGGGGCTACAGGGGAGCTGGAAAAAGACTTTTGACAAAGCCCTGGAATGACAGGATAAGGGGGAATGGCTTCAAATTGAAAGAGGGCAGGGTCAGATCAGATATTAGGAAGAAATTCTTCACTTAGAGGGAGGGGAGGCTCTGGCATGGGTTGCCCAGAGAAGCTGGGGCTGCCCCATCCCTGGAAGTGTCCAAGGCCAGATTGGATGGGGCTCTGAGCAACCTGGTCAGTGTCTCTGCTCATGGCAAGGGGTTGGGACAAGTTGATCTTTAAAGTCCATTGCAATCCAAACCATTCTGGGATCCTGTAACTCAGATTCCTTTTGGTTAGCCCAAGGTATCAGCACAAACCTCCTGCTGGTGCTCCTTCTAAAAGGCACCCTTATCATAGGCTTAAGCTGAGCTTTATTCTGCTTCCTAGACTGATCTTGATGTTAGAAGAGCATTTTATTTATAGGGAGAAAATATGGAAAATTTTGCTGCCTCCTGACTGTGCTTCTGTCCCCTGGCTCCTCAGTGCTCACAGCTTTCCGGCCAGTGGAAGTTTGTTTCCTTTTTTCTCTCTTCCCCTCTCATCTTGCGTGGGCTTTTGCCAAATGTAGAATTATTCACAGTCAATTATTTGGCCAGATGTAGCTGTAATGCACATTGTGAGCTTTTGGCAGGCCTTTCAATCTATGAGTGCATTCTCCCTGCCTGTCAGCTGGGCTGATTTTCAGGGGACCTGAGCCCTCCCTGGGACACTGGGACCCCACGTGTGTCCTGCCTGTGACCTGCCCAGAGCTGAGCATCTTCCTGGGCCAGCTGAGGGTGCATGGGTGGAACAGGAGAGCTGCCTGGATGGGTTTGTGTTTGAAACAAACCCAGCTCTGATGGGCAATCATCCCTGCAGAGACCAGGAGAACTCACTGCACCTTGGAGGGGCTGGCTAAGCTCAGCCCTGTGCAAGGAAACAGCATTTGCAGGAGCTTTTTGGGGAGGGATGGATTGCCCAGCTGGGTGTGGGTGTGCCATGGGGTGCAGTTTAACCCCATCCACCCCAGCAGTTCTCTGTATTTGGCTGGGGGCTGTACTTGTCCCTTCTTCCCATGAGCATCCCATTGGGCTGCACTGGGGAGATCCAAATCCTAATGAAGGGCACTGGGAGTGCATTGAGCACAGACAATCTCCCTCTTAATTAGGCAAACCAGTTGTTTCAAGGCAAGAAGGATAACAATTTAGACGTGGAAATTTTCTTTTCCACCCCTAACAATTTAGGGTTGGAAAAGGAAAGCTCGTATCCATCCCACTTTAATTAAACTGAGTGCCAAGCTCGTGACTCTTCACAGCCCGTTTCTGTCACAGCCAGTGCCAGGGAGAGGCCTGACCAAAAACCCCGTGTCTGCCTCCCCTGGGGCACACTGAGACGAGCAGGTATTTTTTTCCTTTCTCTTTTCTTTGTCTCTGAGGGCGCTGATGAGGAACTGCTTGCTCCAATAAAGAAAATCAGCCAGGGGAGGTAAACAGTGCTGAACTCTTCAAGCACTGCTGCAGCACATGCAGCAGCTCCCTGCAATTGCATTAGGGCACCTCACTGCTTTATTTCCTGTCTGGCACTGCTGGAGGGATCGGGTGCAAGTGGGATTTTTTTGATTTTTTTTAATTTTTTTCCCCCCAAAACCTGCTTCATCCTCCGTGTGCCTCTGGAAGCTCCCATTCCCATGGCTCGCTGCTGGATTAGCCTGTCTGGGCAGCTCACACTGCATCAGGCTGCTGACCACTAATATGAAATATAATTGGAGCAATTCAAACCTCTCCCCCCAAGGGCTGCTTCTTTACATCATGTACTACCCTGTGAAAGTAATAAAGTCAGTGAAAGGGGTTATTCAAGAGAAATTGTCAGTGTTTAATAAATCGTGCAATTAAATGCAATAAAACCTCAGTATGCTATTCATCTGTTCTGTCTTAACACTTAAGGCTGGGGCTTTTTTCAGAATAACGAAGTTCTGTCCTAGATAATTTTTTCCAATTTCCTCATTAGACAGGTTCTCGTGAAGCCTTGTGCTGAACTAAGCTGCCAGAGCAGAGCACCTAATGTAATCATGGCATATAAAAAGTTATAGAGCAGTTCAAGGACTTAAGTAGCTCATAAATTTTTCTTCGTATTTTCTCCCTAGTTCAGTTCAGGGCTGAATTTAAGCCACGGCACTGCAGGCAAAAATTGTGGTCCCTTTTCTCCAGCTTGGGATGGTGGAAGGCAGGGGAGTGAGGGACTGAAACAAAATGTTCTTTAAGTGCCCTTTTAAACTGCACTGTCACTGATGTGCTCCTTTTCTTCAAGAATCTGGGGTCTGGTGGCTGTGTGGGAGAGGAATTGAGTGTCATGGCCAGTATCCATCACTGCACTGAGGGATGCTCTTGATGTCTCTGTGTCCCACGTGTTTGGGTTATGTGTGCTCTGCTTCCTGGAGTGGCATTAAGGGCAAGGAGAGAAGCATCCAAAGAGCCCTGGGGACCCTGAGCTGAACCAGCACCATGCAGGAAGAGCATTTTGTCCTGGAGGTCATTGGGAGTGCAGCACCAAGGAGGATATTTAGTGTTTCTCTTCTCGTGGTGAAGTTTTCTCAAGGAGGATGGGGATGGGCTGGGCATGTCTGCAACAGCACCGGCCTCTCTCCTGTTTGGTGCTTGTGTACTGAAAACAAAGTGCAGCTTTCACACCCAGCAGGTGCATAAACAGCATTGCAGCACCTCTGCCAGGAAAGCTCTAACATTCAGTTCAGTGCTTGCCAGATCCTCCTGAGGGAAATTCTCCATCACTGGGTGACACTGGGGAGAGGGAGGCATTTCCCCTGGCCACACTGGTCCTGCTTGGTTTCTGTACTCTGCTCCTGCATTTCCCCCCTGTTTTCAACTCTTTTGTCTTCACCAGAAGTGATTTGTGAGCCTTTGGAGGATCCTTTGAAAGAGCAAATTCTCTTCCACTGCTTTTGAATTTTCGCCAGGATCGGCATATCCTTGGTGACCAAGGTTGAGCGTGCAGCCTGTTTCTCTCTGAAAACAGCATGATTCCTTGAATTGCCTGTTGCCACCTCTCTGAGCAGCTGTTCTGTGCTCTCCTCTCTCCCCTCACCCAGGAAGGTGTGACCGACTTCAAAGCCCTCCGAGCAAAATTCCAGAATGACTCCAACTTGGCCAACAAGCTGGTGCAGAAACCTCCCACGGAGAGCAGCCCCAAACCTGGCTCTGCAGGGAGCACCACATCCAGCCCTCTGCCCCTGACTAAGAGAGAGGTGAAGGTGTCCAAAGCCACCCATCCCAGCTCCCAGTCCCCTGTGCTCACCCAGCACAAGCCCTTGGCACAGCCCCAGGGTTACAGGGAGCACAACAAAGAGCACAAGGGCAGCGCCTCAGAGAAAGGGCTGAGCTCTCCCAAGAGCAGCCCAGAAAAACCTCTCCTGTCCCATGGCACTGACCAGCAAGGATCAAACCAACCATCTCCAGAGGACCCTCTGCTCCCAGAATCTTTCCAGCATGCCCTGCAGATCTGGGAAGAGACTTTATCCCGCAAGGAGAAAACAAGTCCAAGAGTCCCAACGCAGCGGGCGGCAAACTCAGCTGCTGCTACATCAGGCACTGACAGGATTCCACCCTCTGGAAGCTCCCCTGTGCTGGGCTGGCGTGCCCAGAGGAAGGATGCTCTGCTGGGAAGTGGGATAGCTCTTCCTCAGGCTCCCAGAGGGCACAGGAGCTGTGATGGAGCAGGTGCTGGGGGTGTGGTGGTGTCTGCGCCTTGCCAGTCGGGTCATCGTGCACCAAGAGAGCCTCCTCAGCACCAGAAAGGTATGGTGGGGTGTGTTCTGAACACTGAACATGTAAATGTAGGAGTTTATAGGGGATCTGCAAGTACAGGATACAGCAGCAGGAGAGAAAAGCTCCTGAGGGTTGGCATCCTCAAACAAGAGGCCAAAGTGGCCCATTGGCATGCTCTGTTCTCGTTCTGGAGGTCCTGGAGATAAGAAATGGGTCTCAAACTGCTGCTTCAGTTGGGTTTGGGGAGGATTCCACCTATCCAACATTTTTTTAAAAAACTCACTCTAAGAAATTGTCCACATTTTGAGAGCAGGATGAAAACTGAGCACGGGAGGCTATCTTAGCTATGGTGTGCTTTGGCTGTCTGCAATCCCAAGGTAAATGTGACTTCACACAGATGGGAAAGGCTTGGCTGGTCTGCAAAGACACTTTAATTCTAATTAAAAGAGCTTAAACCTGAATCTCATTCCTCCAACCCCCCTTGCACCCTCCCAGCTTTGCAAAAGGTCATATTTAAGATTTGAGAAGATATTTCTTAGAGAAGCTGGTGCTGGGAAACTCAGAGGCTGTGAAGTTCCCCTTGCTGACGTGACTGGGTGATGGGGCACTGAAAACCTTTAATCTTTGTTTACCCTGGGAAGCACCTCACCTGGACTGAGCACTGCAAACAGCCACAGCCCTAAATCCTGGTGGATTAAGCTGTGTTCAGCACAGAAAATTGGGCTGATATTTTATAATCCAGAGGAAAGGTATTTTATAATCCAGAAGAAGGGAGCTGTTGAGAGCTGAGATAGCAGCATGGTTCAAGTGGTAAAAATCTGTAAAAATGGAAATTTCCATTTGTTCTGGTGAGGGACCTGCTGTGTGATGGGGACACTGGAACTGGGAGGAGGCAGAGGCAGAGTTAGAAATGTCAGCATAACAACTAATGAATCCTACATGGATTTTTGCTGAAATCAGGGCTAATTGCTGCCTGTCTTTGTGCTTCTCTGGAGCAGAATTGGAACCTCCCTTCTGCCAGCCCGGAGCAGGAAAATGGTCTTACAGCCCTGGGAGCAAGTGGCCAAGGATTAAACCTCTCCCCTCAGCTGAATCCCTGGGTCCTGCCCCTGGGAAGCCTCCAAGACCCCCAAAGGTTGATCTCAGTGCTTTCCAAAGCACCAAACTTTTGGTCCACAGAGGAAATGAAACAAGTAAGAGATATTTAGTCTTTTTTTCCCCCCAGATCTGTTCTACAGAAAATGGATTAAAATGTGCATTTATTGACATCTGTAAGGCCGTGATTTCCAGCACACAGAAACCAGGCATTGTTACTTGTTTATAACTTCTTCCCCAAACATTAACAGCAGCCCAGCAGTTTCAGTGGGGCCGATTTTTTGCTCTTGATCTGGAAAAGGGATCTGGTTTTCCAGGCTGGATGCCATCCCATGCTCAGAAACCCTCTTCCCTCCCAACTGCAGCGTGCTGAGAGCAGTTTACAGCTGGCTGTAAAGCAGCAGCAGCTGCCTGTGAGCTGGGCTGCTCTTTATCACTCCCCTTCAATGGGAAATGCCTTCACAACTGTGGGAAGGCACAATAAAATTGTTAGAAAATAGCCTGCTAATCCACCCCTCCCTGCTTCTGCTTTAAATACAACAGAGGGCAATGTCGTTAAGTGCTCCGACATCAAGAAAATGCAGAGGTTCAGTTTCCCATGATAAAACCTTATTGATGTTGCATAATACAATATTCTGGAGCACTTATTAAGCTGCTAAGTGGTGTTTCTTTATAGATACAGCCTTAATTATAGCCAGATCTTTAGGCACAACTTTTGATGAATTCAAAGGGAGCTGCTTTTGTAAGAAGGGCTCTGCTAAAGTCTGGCTTTACAGTGCCAGGGCTTATTGGTGTGCCCTGGCTTTGATAGGAATGAGAGGGAAAGGGAATTTTTCACTTAAAACCTTTTTTTTTTTTTAATAGGCTACCCTTTTGTAGCCTAGTTGCCTTTTCTAAATATATTAATATAGTAATATTAACATATTTATCTGGTGGGGGGAACTAGTTACATTTACATGCCATCCTCTCCATGCCCTCCCAGTATTATCCATCTCTAGAAAGCCTGAGGTTGTGGCCTGGAAATGTGAAATAATAATGATGTGATAATGTGAAATAATGGGAATGTGAAATAGTAATGGCATATTAACCGAGTCATGTCCTCAGTTTGTGCTGGCAGTGCTGTGCCATGCCTGCCTTTGTGTCCAGCCAGGAAGGGCTGTCCCTGCCACACCTCCCATGTGCTCCCTGGGGCCATTCCAGCACTAATCCTATGTGTTTTTGTGTGCAGCTGCTGGAGAAGAGGATTACCTGACCCCAGAAAGGTGAGCCTGGGGAGAGGCGAGGTGTGGCTCACAGCTGATGGGAGCATCCCCATCCCATTTCCCCTTTAGCCTGGAGGGAATGTCCCACTCCTGGAGGCAGCAGCTTGCTCCAGGGGTTGTTCAAGGAGGTGGGAACGTGCAAGGCCAGCTTGGATGGGATCTTGAGCAATCTGGTCTAGTGGAAGGTGTCCCTGCCTGTGGGAGAGGGAGGGCTTGGAACTGAATCATCTCTAAGGTTCCCTCCAACCCAAGCCATTCTAGGACCCTGTGGTTGTGTGAACCTACCAAGCTCAAAGCTGGCTGGGATGGCCCTCTCCTAATGGAGAAAACTTCACCCCTCTTTTCTCTTGTGGGCTCTTAAAGCCTCGTGGAGAAGCATATCCACGTGTCCTTAGGGCTGGTTTAGCTGGTGGCAGGTGGAGCACTGGCATTTCTTTAGTGGCACAGGCATCACCCCCCGTGTGCTTTGTGCTTCCTGTTTGCTGTGTACTCAGGTTTTGTGTTTGTGGAAAAGAAATGCTTTTGAAAACTGTTGCTGAAACAAAGCCCTGGCATAACCAGCAGGTGTTGGGGGTTTCTTGTCTGAAACAGCTCAAAAAAAAATCTTACAGCCACAATTCTTTTGTATGCAGGGACATCCTGACTTTTTCTGGTCCCTGACTTGTCAGGAGTGTTTGTGCAGCAGCCTGGGCTTTGTACAACAAGAACAGCATAAGTGGAGGAAAATATTCATACACATGTTTTGTTATAGCTGTGAAAGGGGAAAATGGAACAGCTGAACCACAGCAAAGAGAGGGGAATTCTTAAAATGCTTTCTGTGCCCAAACAACTCCCCCAGCTATCCACAGCAAGAAGTTCTTGACATCATGAGGTGCTCCTGCCAGCGTGGGCTGGTGTTAACTTTTAACCTGGACTTGTCAGAAGGGAGCTGGTCAAAAAATAACCTCCTCCAAAGCTGTTCTGCACTGCAAGGAGCTGTTCTAGCAATGTAATGCAGCAGGATCAGCTGTATTGCTCCAACACTTGTGATAAGGTCTTTACAGTAGGTCACCTGTTAAATATTAACTGTCTGATAACAGGGGAAATTAATTAACTCTGGCATAGAAGCAAAATAACAGCAGTCTGGGGACAGGAATTCCCCTCCTCGAAGCCTCACCTGGAATGAGGTCTGGATTCTCAGAGACCCTGGCATGGTTTCTTGTGCTGGCTGTTCTTGAGCTCTAATTGCTTGTGTGGGGACAAACAGGCAGTGGGAGCAGCAGGGCAGTGTCCCCCGGGCTGGGGGGCTGCAGGGGACACTGGGGGGCTGCAGGGGACACTGAGGGCCTGGGGCAGCCCCTGCTATCAGCACAGCCCCCTGCTTGGCTCTAGGGCTTGTTTCTTTCTCTGCTTTCACTGCTGTCAAAGTGCACCTTGTGTTTCTTGTTCCTCGTGTTCTGGTTTGCCCTTAGTCCTTTCTCTGCTGAAGCTGAGTTGTGATTCCAGGAAAAAACAGACCCTCCCTGAGGTTTTCCACAGATTTTCAGTCAGGAGAAAGAAGTTCCTGTTGGATTCTTCCTGGGGCTCTTTCCCCACCTTACCCTGTCCCAGTGTGTGTTACAAGCTGTGTCTTGTGCCTTTGCTGCTTCCTGGTACATTCCTAAAATGCCAAAAGCTGGGCGGAGGGGAAGGCTGGTGGATTCACCTGGGTAATTCAGGAATGCTGGGTTTTCCCCCTGCATTTACTCCCAAATAACACCAATTTCTGGAGGAAGGAAGGAGAAAGGAGGATGGGGAGATGGGGACTGGGCTGGGGAGCCCAGCTCTGGAGGCTGTGAGGAGCTGGAGCTGTGGTGCTTTCCCTCCTCCCGTGGCTGGCACGAGTCACTCACGGTGTTGGCATGGGCTGGGTGGCTGCATCAGCTCAGGAGCAGGACCTTTAAACCTCCTCTCTGCTATCTCTGCTTTCCCTTTCGTTCCCTTCCACCAGAAGCCACGTGCCAAGCAGTGCCAGTGGGAATTGTTATCGATTTCAAAGTTCCTGAGGAGGCTTGAACAATGCTGCACTCCCATTTCCTTGGGGTTTTTGTTTCGTTTGTTCTGTTTCAGCTTGAAGGATTGCTGTAGGCAGGAGGCTCTAACCCTGGTAGGAAGCCTCCTGATGTGCTTTGAGCCCTCCAAATGCAGCCTGGCCTCCCAAAGGACAAGCAGTGGAGTCAGGGGGGGAAGGTTCAGCTGAGCCCTGCATCTGCCACAGGTCTCCTCTCCCTCCCAGGAATTCCTGACTTCACTTTGCTTTTTTTTTGTGTAGGCTCACTATCAAAGCACTTGATTTCCTTGTCCTTAAGATGAATTTTTTTTTTCATACTACTAAAAGGGAGAGGAAAAAAAAATATTTTCTTTCTTTTTCATCTTCTCAGTGCTCAACTTGAAGAGCAGAATAATTATGAAGAAACCTCGATGTACCTGAATCAGTCTGGGGACACCACAACCTTGTGTGTCATTGAAGGTACTTTGAAAGGCAGGGCTGTGAGGTGAATTACGTGCTAGTTGGGGGGGAAAAGCCTTTAAAAGAGGAAATAATGCAGTTTCTTGTTGAGAAAAGCAGCTGCAAAGTGGTCTGGGAGAACAAGTATGACTGTCCTGTCCCTCTGTGCAGTGGGAGGACTCTGGGGCAACGGCAAAAAAGTTAAAATTTGGGGGTAAAATGATCCTTATAGTAAAACTCAGTGGGGATATCATAATATCTCCATATCACCCATCACACATATCCTCCAATATCACCTACCCTCCATGCAGGGGAGAATAAAAAGAAGATAGTGAGGCAAACCTCAGCATCTTCTTGGGAGCAGAAGGGCACAGACTGCAAGGCTTTTCCAGGTCCGTCCATATTTTTTCCCAGTACAATTTTCTCTGTCAAAGGTGCCACTGCTCTGCTGTTACATTGTCCAGTGTTGCCTCTTTTTGGGGAGGTTATTTCTGCCACGTGCATGGATTTTGTGTCCCAGTGGGAGAGAAGCCAAGCAACTCCCTTGGGATGGGACTGCCAGAGCCCCCTGGGATTCCACAAATCCCTGAAAACTGTGGCCAGTCAGGGTTGATGCTGCAGCCCTGCATGTAAAACAATGCCCAAATAGCAGAGGGAAAGGGCTGTAGGCCATGGTGAATGCCCATGGTGAGTGTGTGCCTGCATGCTGAGCATCCCAACCAAAGCTGAGTTTTGCACCTAAAAGTGCAGTGACTTTAACATGAGCCAAAAATTAATATCTGTTCATAAATATCTTTCCTAGTACCTAAGGCAGAGCCTCAAAACCACAAGGTGAGTGTCTTGAAAACTTCCAGTATCTCTATTTCTTACCTGCCAAGAGTTTCTCTGTGTGTTGTCTGTGAAGACTCTCAAGAAATAAATGAGAAATTGCAGAGGGGACACAAAGACTAATGAGATTCCCAAACACACCAGTGGGAAGTGTCAGTTCCCTTGATTTCCTCTGCAGAAATCTGAGGAAGTGACAACACCAACTGGGTGGGTGTTGGTGGCAGACCAAGTGTTGAGCACCAACATCAAGAATGGGATTTTTTGGAGGGAAAAAACCCCACAAAAACCCACTGAAATGTTCTGGAATTTTCTGCCAAGGGTGGGCTGGTGCTGGTAATGCCTCTGTGAAGATGTAAAAGCAGAATTGAGCCAGGCTGGTTGGTGTGGCAGCAGATTTGGAGCCCTGGCTCACAAGCAGGGACAAGTGTGGTGGGCAGAGCTGTAGGGGCTTTCATCCCCTGCTGGGGGATCTCTGTGTCATCCCCTGCTGCTGCAGGGATGTCTCTGCTGCAGATCACCCTTTCCACTCCCCCCTGGCTGCAGAGGGTGGCAGATCCCTTTGGCAGGGGGGTTTCCTCCTCCTGCCTGGCACAGGGCAGGAATTGCTGAAGCTGCTCCTGGAGAATCCCAACTCTGCTGAGCTCAGCTGAGAGCACACATCACCTCATGCCAGGAGATGTCCATGTCCTGCCTGTCAGCTCTGGCCCTGCTGAAACAGGGCAAAATGACTCTTTGTAAAATGTCAAACCCCGCTCCCAAGCCCTGGCTTGCAGAGCCATCAAACTGCCTGTGAAACAGCACAGCTTTTCCAAATGTATTTATCTCCCTGTGATTTGCAGAGAGGTTCTCTGGCTTGGCTGGAGTCTCATTTGATGGCAGGCTGGGAAATCTTTATTTAAATTTTTAAAAAACTTCCTCCTCCTCTCCTCTGCAAGCTCTCCTTTCTGTAACAGCTTCCATGCTGACCAGTAGCTCCACTGCTCCAACCCCAGCCCTGTTTTATTATCCTTTATAGTTTGTCAGTGTGTGTATTCCCTGTCCTGCAAAGTAGATGAAATATCTCAGTCTGATGATTATTCCAAACATAAAATACTTCAGGGCTTTCTAAAGAAATATTTCTTTAAATGCTACTTGACAGCTGAGGCCTTGTGTGAAAGCTTGACTGCTGAGAAAAGCACAGTGGCTGAAGGCTTTCCTCTTCTTTATTCTAGAAACAGAGGATTTTTCCTTTTGCCAAATCCAGGTAATTTCCTTTCCTCTCTCTCAAACTTCTTCTAGCCCCACAACTGATCTGGGTTAGGAATTGAATATTGTAACACTCAGTAAATAGAAAGAAATTTCACATAACTCATGACCAGGACAGCCTGGATGATGCTTTTCTATGCCAGCACTCATGGTTTCTAAGATTGTTTTCATTCTAAAGCCTATCTGGAGGGGAGACTGTGAAAAATTACAGTGTCTGTTCCTCCTGAAACCTGAGCAATGTGAACAGGGAGAGTTATGAGGCTCTCAGACTGGGGCACCTGGGTCTAGGTCCGAGGCAAGGCAAGGTCCATCCTGAATTTCACCCTACAAATGTCACACTTTGAGCTCCCTGTGGTGTGTGTTTGTGGGCACTGTCTGAAGGATGGGGTTTTTTGGTGGTGATGGAAGAGTTATGTGACAAAAAGGGGTCACTTTTGTGGGAAATGTTGTGATGCTGGTAAAAAAAAAAAAAATGTACCAAGTCCTGCATCCTGTTGCTGTTTCTTCTTCCCTAAATTTCTGAGTACAGTGTGGTGAGAGGCCCATTGTGTGATGCAGGTGCCTCTCACCACACATGGATCTATTTTGTCCTTTCCTGCCATGAGGAAACCATCATGTTAATTTGTCTCTTTTCCAAGAATGATTTGTAGCATCCCTGAGTGACCACTAAATCCTTTAGATTTGGGGTTGCCCTTATTTACTGCTGGTCATTTGGGCATCTCCCCCATTCAGAGGGAAAATAAGCTACTTATTTGGGCACTGTCACAAGGCAATGTGTTTGTGACTTTGCTGAAGTGTCTGTGTGCTGAGATCTCTCCTATTTCTGAACATTTCAGTCCAGAAGGAGCTCCAATAGAGGATGAAACAGAGGGAAAACCAAGTCATGAAAGAACGAAACTGGAAGAGAACGAAATTTTCAAGGTATTGTATCCTTGAGGTTAATTTTAATAATTATTTGTAGCCCTGGTTCCTTGCCTGAGGTGTTTTGGTCTTCTGAAATTCCTTTCCTGGGGAGTTTTCTGTAAACAGGACAAATATTTTTACAACTGTACCATGTTGTACATTCTTTTTCCCCAGGAGAGAATGTCCCTCTGGTTTGACCAACGTGATTGAAGAGGTTTTGCCGTTGTTTCACCAATCAGATTGGTCTGTGTAAAATAGTATAAAAGGGACACCCATCCCAAAAGTAATGGAGCCATTTTCAGCCTTCTGAATCTCGGAGTTTGTGTCATTGTGGTGTAAAATAGTGACAATTATTCTAGGATGTCTCTTCTCCTTCTGTCCTCCCCCTCTTTGGGAAACTTGAGCCCTTAATCCCAGGGGTTTCCCACTTTCTCTTTTTCTTGTTCATCACCCAACTGCTTCAGCCTGAAAGGTCAATGGAGAAGGGTGTGAAGCTGTTTCAAGTTTATAAAATAATTTATATTCTTACAGATGCATAGATGTATAACAGAAATATATATATACATTAGAATTTCCTAAGGACTGCACTGACCAACCCAAATGTTTGATCCCAGGCAGGTGGAAATGAGTACCTGTGTCCCACCAGCCGTGCCCAGGCAGATTGCAGAGGTGGCCTGGAGGTTCTGCAAGAGCAGCAGGATGTGACCAGTCCCCACACTGCCACCTCTCCAACCCCACCAGGGCTGGCAAAAGGCAGAGCAGAGCACTGTGAGTATCTCATTGCACCACTGAGGGTTTCCTCCAGCCCCATCTGCTGCCCAAATGTCTCTTCCATATGGGAAACAATGTTAAATTTGGATGCAACTCTTGAACCGATTCAGCTAAACCGGGGCAAAAGGTTGCATGAGCGTTTGCATTCTGGTCTGAATCATTTATTTTGGCTGTGCAAATAGCTTCCTAAGCTGGTTAACCATCTGCATAACTCGGGCCAGGGTGTTTGTTTTTCTAGCAGATTGCCCTTATCCGTGAGAGCTGAAATCCATCTCCTCTGCTCCTTCTAATTTATGGAGTCTCAGGAAAGGGGCTTGGCTAAGGCTTGGGGTGGAAATACACAAGATGAGAGCCTCAAGTCTCCCTCTGTCCCTCACTGAGGTGGAGGATGGCTCCTTGCTCCATCCCCTCGTGGTGCCAGGCTGACTTTGGGCTCCTTCTCTCAGGATACTCTGAGGCAGAGCTGCTGATGGGCACCTCAGCTGCACAATTAAACCACAATTAAATTAAATCAAATCAAATCCCATCCCCTCTGTAAGCACAGGTTTGCAATTTCAGCTATAAATGTTCACTATTCTGCAAGCCACTGGTGTGATATGGCAGCATTTCAAAGATGAAAGAGAGAAAAAGTAGCTCTGCTGGGCTCTGTGGACAGACCAGGAGTGTGAAGGAGAAAGTGTAAATTGACTGTGACCGTGGTTATTTTTATTGGTGTGGTTCTCAGGTATTTTTCCTTTTTTTTTTTTTTTTATTATTTTAAATCACCTCATAATAATTTTCTGGTTTGGTTGGTGTCTGTTTCTGTAAAAGATCCTGCTGGTTTGCTTGACCTTTGAACAGCTGGAGGTAATTTCTGCTGGGATTTTTTTCCCAAAGTACTCCTGGTGAACCTCCTGCTTCAACAGAGAGGCTGATTTGGAGAATTGTTTGGTCCACCCCTGCCTGCTTTTCTAATTCACTGAATTTGGATGTTTTGCAGAAATTTTGGTCTTTAGCTGGACCATATTGAGGTGGTGCCTGTGTCCAGCAAGATCCACTGCACGAATCAGAATGGTTTGGGTTGGAGGAACCTTAAAGATCCTCTCATTCCACCCCCTGCCATGAGCAGGGACATTCTGAACTATTCTAGCAACTTTTCTAACCCCAGCTCAAACTGCTCCCACCCCTGCCCAGCCTGGCCTTGCACACTCTCCATGTTCATTTACAAACACTCTCTGCTTTTATTTCTGTGGCTGTATTTCTGCATTGCTCCAACCCTCTTAAATCAATTTTAAGGTTTTAACATTGCCACTTAAGAGTTCTCCAGCAATAATCTGGTTCTAACCTCGTGAGGTGCAACTCCCAGGCTTGATTCCAGCCCTCATTGAAATCCATCTCAGGGATGCTCATCCTCCTTGGGTCCTTTCCAAGATGTTGATTTACAGGTGTATTCCAATGGACTGGTTCACTGTTTGGATCTTAACATTTCCACCAACCATGCCAAGCTTTCCCTCCAATCACTTCTCTGGACATCCAGGAATAATCTATTGGATGCTTTTAGGTGAGGAAGATTTGGGTCGGAGCTGCCACAGTTGAAAAAAGTCGACAGACAGTTTGGGTTTTTTAGACATAAAATATTTTTATGACTTTTAAAAGTTTTAAAGCTAAAAGCTTTGAAGATTGTTCACTTTTGTTTCTTGAAGTGTCTCAGAGCAGAGAATTTCCTGGACTCCTGGAATGGAAAATACATCTGTAGGCTCTTATTTGTTGCGTTACCCTCAGCAGCTGTCCTTTCTCTGAGAGAAGTGTTTCAGAACAGCTCCTAAAGCACAGATCCTTTCTCATTTCCAGGGCACAGAGTGGGTGTTGGTGCTCCAAAACCAGAAGGAGCAGCCTTGGGCCAAACCCCTTGGCAGTCTCTGCAGGCACCAGAGGACATCTATGATGATGTTGAGGAGCTGCAGGACAGACTGTGAGTGTGGACCTTGCACTGCCTGTGTCTGTGAAATGTCATTGAAAATCTCTCCTGCAGCAATGTCACACTTGTGTCTTCCAGCAGCCACGGCTCAGATGCCTCCAGCTCCTTCACTTCAGACAGCAGTAAGTGGGGAAGCTCAAACAGAAGGTGCTTTTAATCTGGACTGATCCCTTGGAAGATGCTGGGAATGGTTTTATTCCACCTTCAGCATCTAAATCAGCACCTACAGGGTCTCCTGGCTGGGTTGCTCTGAATTCCCATTAAAACCAGTGGGGAGTAGTGTCCATGTCAAGCAGGGAATTCATTTGAGCAGCCCTGAAGCCTCTGTAAGAGTAAAATATGAAAGGCCTGGGTGCAGTTTGTCCTGCAAACCTCACCTTGCTGCCACTGAACAGGGCTTGTCTTAATGGCACGCCTTGGTTTTAAGTTTCAGGAAACAGCAACGAGGAAACATATGAAGATGTTGAGATTGGGGGTGATAACCCAGCAAAACCAGAGTAAGTTGCAATTTCTCAGCCTGTATTTTGAAATTCTGACCATTCAGCCTTGATCTCACATTCCAGGTACTGGCTGGAAGCCTTTTTTATTTTATCCTGACTCAACTGCACAAAAGTTGTGTGGGTGTGTTTCTTCCCTTCTTCCTCCCTCTTCCCCTTTGGCCAACACTTAAGGAGCAAAAAGTCATTACCAAAGTTAAATCCCAAAGCAGCGAGGGGGATTTTTCTTCCTGTAAAAAGAAAAAAAAAAAACCCTCCATCCTTTGGAAGTACTGCCCTCCCAGACCTCTTCCTGCATCAAGCACAGAGGACAATCTCACTTGCCTGCTCTTGATTAAAATTGTTGCTCAGCTGTAGCTGAGAATTGGCACCTTTTTTGTGCGTGCCAAAATTGGTGATGCTCGAGGGACAAACTGCCTCCATAAAAACAGTACAAAATGCTCACATTTGACATCACAGAAGGCTGGAGAAGAACCTGATGTGCTGTAACTAACTTGCAACCTGCTCTTTTCTGTGCAGCCTCTCAGGATATTTGCTTCCAGGGAGTTGTGTCATAAAACCAACGAGTTTTGCAGCCTCGGGTTTGTGCTTTGCCTGAGCTTCCCAAACGGATTAAGAGGTGTAACGTGGAGTTGTGTTTTGTAAACAGTAAAACAGTAAAAAGCTGCCTTTGTAAGGAACAGGGACAGCCTTTGGGAGAGGCATATGTGGCACACAAGTGCTTGGAGTGCAGCTGGTGGCTCTCTCCTCTCTCCTGAAGAGCAGCAGTAGGTGGGAGGAATAACAAGGTGTTGCTCTACTTCTGCTTTTCCTTTATGGATGGGAGGCTGGCACTGGCCTGTATCTGGATCCCAGCTCCAGTGTGGGTGTAGAGCCTGTGTGTGTGACAGAGAGGGAGGAAAAGAGAGAAAGCTGAACCCCTGGAGGTGACAGGATGGTTATTAAAAGAAGGAAGTGTGATTTCTCTGCGAATTGTCCGCGGGGGTTGCGTGGTGGGGGTGCAGCAGCTTCTCCATCCACAGGGAAGCACATTCCCAGATGGATCATGCACATCCCTGCCTCTTCTCTGCACATGGGTGCAGAAATTAAACCCTCTTGCTGGTTCACAAAGGGAGCAGTGCATCTTGCTGGGGCTGCAAAGGAATTTCAAGACCTTTTGGGACCGAATTCACAGGTTTCAGAGGTCAGGGTCTTAATCCCCAAAGCAGCCTTTCTGTGATCTCTCTATTGATCCCACGTGCAGGATTAAGTGTGCTGAGGCACATAAAGGGTTTTTAATGGTCCTTGTGCAGGGGTAATGACCCCCAGGGGAGGATCTTGGTTGCTTGCAGACACTTTACAAGAAAATCCCTGTGTAGATTTGCAACCCTTTGTAAACTTCAGAGAGAAGTGTGTGCTGTGGACCATCCTCCCCAAGGACACACACAGTAGAAGTGTGTGATGGAGGGTGGCTCAGAAGGTGCCCCTGATGTCTCCTTTAATGGTCACTGCAATGCTTCTGGGTAATGCTGCCCTTTCCTCAGGAATTTTCACTCCAGAGAAACCTGGATCATCCTCCAGTTGTTGAGTCAGAGGAGAACAACTTCGATTAACACAGAAAAGTTAAAAGCTAAGCAAAGATATGAGCTTGGACTTAATAATTAAGCACCTTTTGCTGTGCTGCTGTTTATCCCAGCAAGTCTGTCATCCACAGGATGATGCTAACACTTAAATTCTTCTTCTGAGCTGAGGTCCAGGGTCTGCTGCCCTTCCTTTCCCTGCCTCAGGATCTGCTTCTGCACCTCGTGTCTCTTTTCATTTAAAACCTGTTTCTCTTTTGGACAGAACAGAAAAACAAAAGAGATTTGGAAACCTGTTTAAGATAGAAAAGTTGAAGCTGAACAATTTCAGGCTCAAGGACAACCTAAGGTAAGAAAAATGTTGGTGGTCCCACCCCTTGCCCCTTCAAGCCTGAGCATTCCTCCTGGCAATTATTTGAGAGCAGGGGGTCTAGGAGTGAGGAATACAGCTTTTTGGGGGAAACTCAGGCCAAAAGTGCTTCTATCAACTCACTAGGAGCTACGATGGCAGATGTGGCCAATGGTCCATCTGTGCAGCCTCTCCAGAGTCTCTGGCAGCAGGAATCCCCAGGAGCTGGTCCTACAGCAGTTTTCAGGTTTTCATAGATCTTCTGCTGCCTTTGGTACCTTTCTGATGCCTCAGCACGACACAAGGTGCACGAGGGGATGTAGAAAGGTGGTACCTGCTGCCTTGACCTGTGAGCCAGGATTAGGAACAGCCTTGCTGGTGTGGGGTTTCATTCCAAGCTCCATTCAGAGCCCAGCTGGCAAGAGCATCTGCTGAAAAAGTTTAACAGGGATTTTTTCATCTAACAGGGTAGAGAATATTGTATAACTTCCTACAGTGCCTTTTTGGGCATTAGAAATTTTCCAGGGAAATTGCCTTTTCCTCAAGTGTGCAGAACCTGCTGCCAGTGAGAGTCTCACCCTGTGCACAGTGCCTGAACTCCAGGAAAATGCTGCCTTTTCTGATTTCTTTGGAAATTCCAGGTTAAACCTTTCCCCTTTTATGTCAGGAAGGTTTGTTGTCCTCACAAACCTTTTTCACACGAGATGCCCTGCAGTGGCTCCTTCAAATATAAATATCATTATAGGAAAAAACCCACCAGGCTTTGTACCATTCTCCTGTCTCAAAGAACCCTTAAAGCTCCTGAAATAATCTTAGATATCTACAGACACTGTAACCTTTGAACTCCTGGCCAGCCCCTGATGTTTGCAGGCTTACAGGAAGGAATTACTACTGGCTAAAAATTCCAACTGTCCAGCTGTTGGGAAGGGCAGCAGGAGTTTGGGCCATTCTTTGGATGCAGTGTAGATCTTTCCTGCTTGATGAACACATGGCTCTTATTGCTGTCAGGATGGAAATGTTTATTTGGCAAGGGATATCATTTTGGGAAATGCTGTTGGTGCCATGGAGCCCACACACCTTGATCTGTCCCTTTAACTTTGGCAGCATCACTAACAGCTTTTTGGGGCTTTTCATGGCTTTTTGGGCATTGCTGATGGGCAGATTTGTTTCTAAAGGCCTTTTTTTCTCTATCCACAGGCTGATTTCCTTTTCAGTACCAAATTTAGGTAAGCACATACCTGTACCTGACTCCTGGGGATTTGTGTGTGTTCTGAGAGGCAAATGTATTTTGATGCACTGTGCCTTTCTGAAAATCATGTATTGTGGCAGCAGGGGCTTAGAGGACTTGATAGAGGTTTGTGTTTCATTTGAGGGTGGGGGTTTTTGCTCATTTTTGGGTGGTTTTGGTTTAAAGAAGAGCATTCCTCTGCAGATCTGGAGATATCCAGGCTGGCAGTGGTGTGTGAGCCCAGGGCACTCTATCAGCTCTTTGTGAAACTCTTCATTGCTGCCTGCTGGAGGGTCAAGTTCATCCTTTTCATAAATGGGGTAGATACAACCTCAGCCTTGAGTGAACACACCCAGGTCCTTGTGTTGGGAACCCTGCCTGGGCTGGCTGCAGTGCAAAGCTGGGGCTTTGCTGCTGCTCCTGCTCCATCCATGGAACTGGATGGCCAAACCCACGCAGAAAACTGCCCATAAACACAACTAACCAACCCAAGCATCATTCATTGTGCTGGATCTTTGCTGGGTGTGTGGGAGCCCCAGGGCTCTTTTTGCATTTCCTTGGCCCCTTTGGGTTGAGTGATGAGCAGCAGCCCAAATTTTCCTCTGCAATGGATTATTGGGGGTGCCAGGCTCAGAGTGACATCTCCTAATCATTTTCTGTCCTGCATTTTGGTTGACAGCAGCTGTCTCCCAGGAGGACAACGTGTATGATGATGTCGAGGTGGGGCAGACAGAGACCAGGTGAGGAGCATGCCCTGTCCTGTCCTCAACCCAAGGAGATTTTCCTCCTGGCACAAACCTGTGCCTGGTGCTGTAACCCACTGAGGGCCACGAGCTGGTTGGGATTCAGCCCTCTGGAGACAGTCCAGGTGCCCTCCCTGCGTGTGTTTAATTTGGCAGGATGTTTCCTCGCCGTTACCTAGTTAGCGCCAGAGACGTGAAAAGGAGAGAGCAGCTCCCTGAAACACATGAAAAAAATCAGATCTTTTTCCTAAGGAAGGAAAACTCTGCCTCCCAGACCCCCATCATCAGCCCAGTCCTGGCAGGCTCCTTGTCAGAAAAATTGCTTTTAATAGGAACAGCGTGTCCTGGTGCGTTGCTGCCAGACGATTGCGGTGGCCGCGCGTGCTGGTGTAAATCACCGCACGTGTTTGCGTTTCAGGGCAGGCTGTGGGGGGAGACAGAGCAAAATCACAGGCCTGGGGAGGGGACAGGATCTGCTGGGGAAAAAAACACCCTGAATTCCTGCATGTCTGTTACCCTCAGAGGGAAGGATGAGAGGTACAGAGTCCGGATGCCGAAACTTCGGGTGGCGAAGGAGTACAAGGACAAAAGGAAAAGCATCGACGACACGGAAAGGTCTTGATTTCCATTCTGTGCCCCCCATTTTGTCTGACTTTGTACACCCTGAGTGGCTGATAGTTCAGGGTCCTTTCCCTTTGAAACCAGGTTTCAGGAATCTTTGCAGAAAATACCTCAAGGGTGAAGCAAACTCTTGGATCTGAACTGAGAGCAAGGGGGGATACCCAGGGGTCTTATCCTGAAGTCTTGTCGTGGCTTTCCACTGAGCTGAGACAAAAAGTTGTTACTTGCTGTATATTTGGCTCTTTTTTACTATTTTAGTAGGTTTAGATTAGATTTTAGGAAGGAATTCCTGGCTGGGAGGATGGAGAGGGCCCAGCACAGGATGCCCAGTGAAGCTGTGGCTTCCCCTGGATCCCTGAAAGTGTCCAAGACCAGAATGGACAGGGCTTGGAGCAACTCATTCTATGATTCTATAATTCTATGATTGTGGAAAGAGCCTTTCATTTTAAAGTATTTATTATTTGTTCTGATTGCACTGACTCTTGCTGTGCCATTTGTGCATCAAAGCAAATACTTTTTTGACTTTTTGTTAACAGTGCTGCAAAAATTCACATGAAAGTGGGAGATTTCCTTTCCCTTTTAGATCACTAAAATGTGCACCACAATGACCTTTTTCATGAGCTAATATCTGGAACTCTGAACGTAAATCAGAGACACATTTTTCAGGTTCTCACCACAGAGTTCCTGTATGGGGCTGCCCAAACCCCACTGGTTGTGCTGTGCAAAGTCACAGGTATAATTTTACAGACCATCAGGGTGTCCATGCAATTTCAACTTTCCCTCAGAGATCACAGGTTCTGCCCAAGGAGGAATCTCTCTTCACAGCTTAACAATCCCTAATTTCAGCTCTTGTTTCCCTTCCTCTTTTAAGTGCCAAGGATGAATAATTTATTACAAATGGGTGGGGGATTTTTTTTGTTTGGTGTTTATTTCCTGTCTTAGTTTTAAAATAAATGCTACAGCTGTAATTCTGTGTATCAGAAAGAGTGGCATCCCCATATGCAGGGAATGCCCCACTCTCTTTAAGTGGGTTATAAGAACTTGTTTTCCACTTTACAGTGCCATATAAATGTCTCCTTGGGAGACTTTCTCCTCCACATGCTAAAAAACCCAAAGAACATCTGGAGAGCTGTGTCAAACCCCACTTCCATAAATGACTCGGGATGAGAGTTATCTGGGGACCCTTTATTTCTGAGTATAAACAAAACCAGAAGGAGACAAACTGCTGGGGGAAAAGTGAATTGTTGACTTCCATAAAAACGGGGCTGATTTGAAACACTCAACAGAGAGTTTATTTGTTCCCACACTGCTTACAGACCAAAAAAAAAAAAAAAAATTATCCCAAATGGAAATACAAAATGGCTCAAGTTGTGCCTCACTAACGAATTTGAGTTGTCTATTCACCCTTTTCTGAGAAATTGGGATGTGAAGAGTGTGCTTTGCTATTCCAAGGGCTCCTTGCAGGCAAGGCTGGAATTGGGCTCTGGGTTTTCAGATGTGTCAAGGTTATTTTAATGGAGCTCAGAAGTGCATATGTGTGTGTGTCTGCTGTTGCAGAAATATCTTCAAATTCAAGAAGGGCAGTGAAGAAAAGAGCAAGAAGATGGACAAAGAAGAGAAGCTCTTCAGAGAGACGTTCATGGTGCGTGTCTTTCTAGCTGTGTCAGGAGAGGAAGGCAGCTCTGTGGCTCTGTTTAAAATCACATATTGTTGGTCCTCAGCTATGCTGGGGAAGTTGTCCCCTGACCTGTTGCTTTCTCACCTATCTGGGGTTTCCAGAGGAAAGAAAAAGCTCCATGGTTTGCTTAAAAGACACCTGGTGGAACCTTCTTGGTCCTTAGACCTCAAGGTTCCCCACGCGCTGGGAACGTTGTCCTGATGCCTTAGGATTTAGCTTTTATATTTTTCAAATCCTGTACTGCATTACTGTATAACTCTAAATTCCATATAGAGTGTTAGTTACTGTTTTCACACTTTGGTCAGACAAAACAACCCCTCTAGACCCGATATTCAGGAACACCCTACTGCCCCAGGGCCTGAAAAGTATAAATAAAAGTGAATTGAGGGGGAGCAAACTTGAGAGAGACTGGACAGAGCTAGAGAATAAAGTAGGTATTTATTGAAAGGCCTCTAGGATACACCTTGGGCAGGACAAGAGCCTGGCCAGGGCTACACCCAAGGTAGATTTGGAATGGTCACAAAATGGCTGAGTGGTCACAAGGTCTTACACTTTTATAAGTTTTGGTTCATTTGCATATTGGGGTTTAATTGTCCAATTCCAGCTCCAGGTTGTGAGGTCCCATCCTTCTTGTTCCTCCCTTCAGCCCACCATTGTTTGTGCTGTTGGGGTGAAAGTTGTCCTTGGTCTTCAGCAGGAAAAGGATTTGTTTTGTCTACTCTATGAAGAGAGCTTACTGGCAATTAATATGAAGCTCAGAACTGCACCCCTGGGCAGAATCTGAAAAACATGGAAGCTAAAACTTCAGGCATCAGGATGTGTTCAAAACCAGACTGGATGTGGCAGCAGGTGCCATGGTCTAATTGAGGTGTTAGGGCGTGTGTTGGACTCGATGATCTTGGAGGTCCCTTCCCATTCTGTGATTCTGTGGTAACCCATCCTGAAACCTCTTCTCTCCCTCGCTCCCCACTGCCCTTGGAGGGGTTGCACACCAACACGGGCTAACAGCTGGCTCCTCCCTGTCCCGCAGTACGACAGGGAGATCCGCGTGCTGGGCACGGCCAGGGCGGAGCGCTCGGTGCCCAGCGCGCGGCGCGCCGACCTCCCGCTCACAGCTGGGGAACAGCTGGATGTCATCGACGCCGTGCAGGGCCACGCCGTCATCTGCCGCAACGCCCAGGGCAGATGTGAGTCTGTCACCCGGCTCTGGGTGACAAATCACCTCCCAAACCCAAGCCCTTCGTGCCCAGCCACCTTTTTAACTGATCCCCTTCCTTTCTCCCTCTCCCCTCAGATGGATACGTTCTGGTGGAGCACTTGAACTTCAGGTAAACTCGGATTTTTAATTTATTGTGATGCGTGTTTTCCTCTCTCTCCTGCGTGGGGATAGGTGGGGGAACGTACTTGAAACTTCAGAAGGCAGGGGGAGTTAATGTAAACAGCCAGTATTAAATATGAAATAAGTATTTCCAGTTTTGCTCTGCCGCTGGACGAGTTTCCAAGTCCAACTGCAGCTAAAAAAAGCCCTGTCCAGTCATGACTTGTATAAATTGGAGATTCCTGACTTGCCTTCAGAGATGCCATATTAATCCACATCTGCTGCAAACATGGGCCACTCGGTGTCCCTTGCCTTGCCAAAACACACCCTTAAATTCCCTGCTGCAGCATTTCCTTGCATGCTCATGCATAATTCATACAAATGAGCCTCCTCTTACCCAGGTGGCCCTTGCTGGGAAAATTTCTTTTTTTTTTTTTCTCTTTGAGACAGACAGTATTAACTGCCCTGAGAGCTGCTGTCCCCTGGAGCATCCCTGAAGGTCTCTTTTGTGCTTCCTGCATCCGTGACAGCACAGATTGGTCAGCTGTGGGGTGATGATGGGAATGTAAATAAAGCTGGGGTTTTTTACACTATTTAATGTGCCAGAGATGTTTTCTTATTTTTTTAATTTTTTTTTTAATTTTTCCTGCTATTTAGAGCATAACTTCAATGATCATTAATTACTGTCAGTATTACTAACTTTTTGGAGTACCTTGTTGGTCAGCTCTGAAGTAGCCATTATATTTCTACATTTTAAGAAAAAGAATAGTGCAGTTTTGTTGCTCAGTGTCATTGCTGTCAGAATTGTGAGNTTTTAAAAAATTTTTCCTACCATTTAGAGCATGTCTTCCTTCAATGATCATTAGTTACTTTCAGTATTTCTAACTTTTTGGAGTACCTTGTTGGTCAGCTCTGAAATAGCCATTATATTTCTACATTTGAAAAAAAAGAACAATGCAGTTTGTTGCTCAGTGTCATTGCTGTCAGAATTGCAAGTTTCCCCAAAAGATCTGCTCTTTAAAAAGCAAACCACATAAATTGGAACTGGTTTTGGTCTTAAAAGTATTGGGAGAAGCAGTATGTATCACCACTCTTGCTGTGTTAAATACATAAAAGAGTGGAAAAGTTGACTCATTTCTTTGAAAAAAAAAAAAAAGTAAATAAAGCATTCAGTCAAAAATTACTTTATTTTTGTAAGTTAACTTAGGCATCCCAGATATGTAAAAGCTGACTCCTGGCTCCCAAGGACTCGCAGCAACAGGGAATTACCCAACAGTTGCCCCTGTGTTCAGGCTGTTCTCCCTCCACTGTGGGCCTGGAGGATGATTACTTATTTTCAGAAAAATGCTCCTAAATGTAGGAAGAGAAATATAAATTGCTAATGGCTTCTCCTCAATGTATTCAGTAGATACCTTTTCAAAAGCAAAAAAAAATGTGGATAAAGTTTTTACATGGCTTTGAAAGAAAAAAAAAACAAACCTTTAAATCTGACTGTAGTGTACAGCTTTTACCCCTTCCTGGCATATTTTAAGAGCCCATATCAGTTTGCTCATAAATATCCTAAAAATGTAAGATGTTTTAATTAGAAATTATTAAATGTTCCAGGCTTAAGAAAAATAAAAGCGCTCTTTGCCACAGGGCCATTTCAAAGCTGGCATAGGAGACATCAGTAAAAAAAAAAAAACCCAGAGCAAATATTTAACATTTACTTTTAAGTCTATACAGGCATTCTTATTTATTTTACCATGTGGTTACTATTAAGTGCATTGGCCTGCATCCATCCTTGCAGGAAAAAAAAATATTTAAATAAATAAATAAAGCACTCCCCTGTAAGCATGCGCAGCTTTGCAGCCCTGCCAGCCCAAATATTTGGATTTTTCTGGTGGAGAGGGAGAGTTTGGGGAGCTGGAGTGTTTGGCTTTGGCACAGGATGGGACGTGCTCTGTGCCCTTCACCTCCATCCCTTTGCAGGGAATTGGCCCCAGGGAAATGCTGGAGACAGCTTCTCCACAGGTTGGGTTTGGTTTTTTGTTTTTTTTTTTTTTCCCATGGTGATGTTTAGGATTAAAACCTTGAAGAAAACACGCCCTTCCTCCACTCCTTCCTCATCCTCCTCTGCCAGCACTCCTTCACAACTCATGAGGTCTATTCATCACCCCCTCTGTAAGCACTACGGGCAAATCCTGTATTAGCCACATGTGCAAGCTCTTTTTTTTTTGCCTCTCCAGGAAGTCATTTAACAAGTTTTCCTTATTTTAAAGGAAGCTTTTTTTAGGGATCTCCCCCTGTATCCTGTGACAGACGTGAGGTGGCCCCGATCCCGGTGTGGTGACAGACAGTCCTTGTGGGATTGTGCCTCAAATCCCTGTGAAACACAAACTCCTGCACTGCCAGAGGCAGCTGATTTAATGCAAGGATGCCTTGCAATACCCTTAGAAATGTGGGGCTTTTTTTGTCCTCATGGACACATTCCAGTGCATGCAAAGAAGAAAAGGGCTTGCTATGGGCTGACTCCAGATAATACAAAAATGCTTCAGATACAGCAACTTAGATTTCCTCAATTAAACCACAGGTTGGCTATATTTAGGTCAAGAGAGTGGTCAGGAAATTAAACTCATCCTTTTTTTTTTTCTTTTATAGTCTCATTGGTACATCCTAACCACATCAAAACTTAAAATAATTCTCATGTGAGTGCTAAGCCTTGTTCTCCACGTTTCTCCTCGAAGGGGAAATAATCATGGTAACAGCTGTGGGTTGATGAATCTGAGGGAGAACTGAAATTGTGTAAAAAGGAGATAGGATAGGGACAAATTTGGAGCACTCCCTGCAGCTGTGCAGTGCTTGAACTGGAGTTACATCCTCCTGCATCACAGGCACAGAGGAAACAGGTGCCCAGTTTTGTTCCCAACACTTTTTCTGCAGTGCTAGGTTATTTTTGCATTATGTCTTTAAAATGCTTCTCTCTCTCTCTTTACTCCTGGCTGAAAGGAGTCAAGATCTGAGTCAGCACATGTAAATGCATGGGCGTGGCTCCTGGCACGGATTTGGGGTTGGAGAAGTTGTCTAAATTACTCAGGTAGAAATTTTAACTCCATCCCTTGCCCCTTTGCCCCCCACCAAGCCCTGAGGGCATCTGTGGTCCCAGAGCTGGGATGTGCAAGGATCTCCAGAGGAAAACTCCACCAGCCAAGCCCAGCCTGCAGAGAGGGACTGTGCAATAAGGAAATCCAAAGGATTTGCTGCTTTTATCTCTTTTCATCTCTGAGTTTATTAAAGTGCAAATGTCAACCATGGAGACAGCTATCACATGCAGTGCAGTACACCGAGAAACACTTTCCACACCATAAATGGAAGGAAAAAGGCTCCGTTGTGATTATCTAAAGCACAAAGGACAAAACTGAACCAGGGCTCTGTGCCCTTCCACAACAGAAAGTACTACAGCCATGAATTGGAAAATAAGACCCTCTACAGGCTCTCAGCTGACAAAATAAAAAATATTGAGAAGGAGGGATTGTTCTTAGAGCTCAGGGTTTTTTTCCTGAGCTTCACATTAATGATATGTTTGAAGGGATGCTTCTACTCAGAACTTTTTAAAGTTCAGCATCTTTTTCTTAAAATCATAAATACATGATATTATAAATCATAAATACTCCTCAGAGTATGAATTTAAGAATTGCAGTGGACAAGTCCAGTTCACCTTTCTCATTTTGTTCGCCCAAAGATGCTGGACCACAGACACAACAGAAATCCTGGGATTCAGTTTTGCTCTGTGCTCTAAAAGAAAAAAAAAAAAACCAACAAAACAAATGCATTGAGGTACAAACCACGTGAATATAACATGATACAGAACACATGAACATGCTTTCAGCAACAAGAATAAATATTACCATGGCTACAGGATCTACTTCACAGCTTTGTGAGATGAGGATAAATAAACTATTTCCAAACTTGAAAAAAAAAAATAATCAGAGATGAGTCTTACAAATAAACTTTGATTTTTAAATTAAGGCAGCTTCAGCAGGAACTTCAAGGCTTTTGTTAAAAACAGACTTTTTCTAACACCAAAAGTGTGCTCGTGCTTGCAGGCAGAGCTCTGATTCACAGTCCAGTTCTCCTAATTTTGACGATTAAAATGAGCCAAGATCTGTGCATCGAATACCAGGTGTGCTCTCTGCAAAAGTCAGTGTTCCATCAGTAGGTGTCATGTGGGAACTCTGAAACCCAGTTCACCTCTCAGGCACGGGAGTGAGGTACCTCTGGCTGAATCGTTAACTCCACGGCCCGGGAGGCACACTGGGAATTCAGAATTACGAGAAGCTGTTGCATTTATTTTTATAAGTGAATGATGAAAAAGGGATGTATAAGGGGAGGGCTAAGGAAGCCAAAGGAAAGCACTAAATGAAAAGCCCATACCAAAGTAAGACCTTAAGCAAGGTGACTCTAGTAAGGTACATCATATACCTGGAACAAAACCAGATCCTAAAAACTTTCCAGGAAAGAAACAGCAGGAGCTCGAGCTGGGGTCGGTTTGGCTCATCCAGATGTGCGATTCCTCTTCCCTCTCTCCTCTCAGCTAATAAAAGGGTGAAGCCAAATAATTGCACAACAAATGGTACTTCAAGTATTTCAGAAACACGGCCTGCATGTCTCAGTGGGGGGATCCTGCAAGGGCTGGGGAAATTGTGCACCTCGTGAAACAAAGCTGCCACTTCCAGCAGCCCCAACGCGCAGCGAAGGCACGAGTTCATGTCCTGCACACAGCTCCCTCTTCCTCCTACAGGGGTGCACGCTGACAGGAAAGAGCAGTGAAATGAGGAGTAGACAGGAGGGTTGTTTTGTTCAAACCTCATCAATTCCAACACGAACGCCACTATAATCACACACGGGAACGCATACACGACACACACTAACCAGCTGGTTCACGTTTTTACAGCGCTGCCCATATATTCCCCTGTGCTTGTACACACCTCATGAAATGCTGAACTGGACACACAGCTGAAAGATGCATTTCTGACCCGTTAAAGGGGGGGAAAAAAAAATATCCTGCTGCCTTTTACCTGCTCAGCTCCAGCTCCTGAAAATAAACCTGCTCCAAACCCCATCAGCAGCAGGGGGATGGAAGGGCAGGATCCTCACAGCTCCTGATGCCACTTCCCCTCCCATCCCATCCCTGGACAAGGCCATGCTGAGCCTGATGGGGTCAGCTAAGCTACTCACAGGCTTTACACTAAAAAGAGGGTGTGAGAACAGCATCCCCTTTGTCCAGGTCCTCTCGGAGGCTGGGATCAGTGAGTGGTGGCAGTCTCCAGGGCACACACCTGCCCTGCTGGAAGAATAAAGCTGAGAGGCCAACAACAGGGATGCCATTTTATATATATGCATGTATGCATATATAATATTTACATATATATAGCTTCCAACAAGAACAGCACAAGGTATTTCTGAATTAACTCATCCAGGAGCTAGAGGTTTCTGTTGGAGCCTATCTAAACCCTTTATCTGTTGCATTTTCTCTCTCTCCCACTTCGGCTGAAGCAAAATTTGGGTGAGTTTGTGGCTTGCAAAGCACAGCTGTCCAGTGGCTTCTGAAAAAAATTGCACTTGGAGTAATTCAAGTTTCTGTAGTTAAAATATTGTCTACCCTGCTTTTCCCGACGCTTGTGCACGTACCAGCAAAACTCCAAAAAGAGCTGACCACAGTGTAACAGTGTCAAAGTTAAACTCTGGAAAATACACCTGGAGGTCAGCAGCTCCTCTGCAGCTGGGAAACAGAACACAGCCTATTTGAAGGTAAAATAAATAATAAAAAGAAGTCAAAGTCCTCATAGTGCTTCAAAGTGCAGCAGGGATTTGGGTAAGGCTGTGATGGACTGTTCAGTCCCATGTGGTCACTGAGGAGGTGCTTCCTTAAATCCTGCTCCCTCCACTGACCCTGAGCAGGGAACTGCTCCATCTCCTTGTGTCTCTCCATATGGAAAGCTGAGTAACTCTGACTGCCCTGCAGGCAGGACTGGTTTTGCAGATCCACACAGCAGTTAATGCTTGCACGGGTCTGAGAAGATGCCAAATGCCACAAGGGGCTTATTCTACAAACCCAGAAATCCCACCCGCCTCCAGGAAGCAAATATTTCCTCCCAAGGGCATTTGCTCTTGCTTAATACTGTTAGTTCTGCTGGGTAGGAAATCCCAGAGGACAAATTTAAAAAAGACATCAGTACATCTACCTGCTCCTGAGCCCCAGACTGTAACACACCAGCCCCTTATCAAGGGGGCTACAGGTGCTGCCAGGATTTTGGCAAGATGCTCAGCTGGGAGTGAAGATTTGAAAAGCCTTAAACATTTCAAACACATTTCACTCACTGCTGTTTCCTGGATGGAAATTAATGCCTGTCCCTACAGCTGCTGCTGCTCTTTTGCAAGGGGGTTTATCTCCATCACCCCAAAACCATTCAGGGCTCTTTGCTCATCTCAGCCTTGATCCAAAAGTTGCTGAAGGGCTGGGTGCTCCTCAGCTTTGACTCTGGGGTGGGGGTTTGGTTTTTTGGGATTTTTTTTTTTGCATGCAGAAGTTTGGATTCTCCATCCAAACTCACACCACAGCATGGGGGACACAAATCACCTGGCAGCCACCAGGCACAGCACCAAAACCATCCTCCACCCCAGAGTATTTATTTAATAATCATAATATAATAAAAGGCTCGTTACAAAACCTAGGAGCACTACAAATATTTCCAGTATTTCTTTTAAAAACAGAGCTGTTCTGCTGTGGGCTTACAGTCCAACCATTGCTGTGTTGGATTTAGTGTTCAAGAGCTTAACAGCAAAACTGATTTTTTCTTCCTTTTTTTTTCCTGGGTTTTTTTTTTCCTTTTTTTTTTTTTTTTGGAAGCTTTCTACTTTGTGCGGCTTCTGGAAAAATTGGAGCTGTAAAGTCACGTTAGTGAGGATCCAAGCACAATCTGTAACAAAAGTAAGGCAATTTTGTGGTTATTTTTTTAAAAAAAAAGGACTTCGAGCTGAAAAGGTCCATTTAACTGCCAGTAGATGGCAAAAATATCCTGTGTTTGTCTTGATTACCTTAAATGATCAGTAAAAAAGGCTTAATGTGTTGTTCTTTTCCTTGCTTCTCATACAAACTTGCAGAAAGTATAAATTAAAGTGCAACTGTACAAAAAAAACCAACCTAGGAAAAAACCTCAAGGAGTCATAGGAAGCTATCAAAAACACAGATTAAATTTTTTTTCAAGTTGAATGACTGCATAAGCGGGACCAGCAAAAGTTCTTTGCTTTCTTTCTTAAAACAGACCTTGAAAAAAAAATAACAAAACCAAACCCCCCACCCAGGATTTTTTTGGCAAAGCTTTCATGAAGCATTTGTTCCTTGATTAGACTATTACTTCATAATCAAGTAAATGGAATTAAATACCATGTCAAAGCCAAGGAGATGCCAACGCTGCCCATTACATTAATCCCGTGTAATAAAAAATAATAACCCTTTTAAACAAAGAAGTCACACATGCATTAGGGTTTACCCTTGGGTAACAAGAATTTAACCTTAAAAATCCCCACAGTTCATGTTAAAAAATAAAATCCCATCCTTCAGATAGCCAGTAGCAAAGGAACAGTAAAACTCCAGGTTGGGATATGCCTGCCTGGTCAGCGGCGTGGCCAAGGTCACAGTCCAGTGGGCAGCAGCAGGACGGGAGAGCCCTTGGGCAGGGGCAGTGAGTGTCCAGCAGCAGGGAAGGCAGATTTGGCAGCGATTTTGGGGAGGTGACAGCAGGCAGAGCTTCCCAGGGGAAAGGTGAGAGGTGAGTGCTCCGGAGCTGTGCGCTGCTGATGGCTCCTGCCCACCGGGGATGATCCCAACCCTCGGGTGAAGAGCTGGGTTTGCAGGTGGGTGATCCAGATCCTCTCCTCTGCTCATCCTGCTTGGGATTCAGCCCTTGGAGGCCGTGGTGAGGCAGGGGAGGGGGAGCAGGCTGGAAGGAGGTGGTGATCAAGGGCTGGGAAAAAGGCAATCTGCCTTCAGCTCCGAGCATGGTGAGCGGGTCAGTGCTGTCCGGAGCTCCCCAGAGGAAATAAAGCACCTTAGGGACACTCCTCTGCAAAGGCCTCCCCAGGGCAGGTTTGCACCAGGACCTTTGCACATCCCACGTTCCCTCCCCATCTTTAGCAGAGGGGAAAAAAAGAGGGGAGGGAGGTCATATTGCACTAGTGCAGAAGCATCCGAGCAGCTGCTGCTTTGGGGAGAAAAGTGTTGGAGAGGTCGGGACCTGGGTGTGAACACTGCAGAGCTCCACTCCATTCCACAGAGCTCCTGGTCAACCCCTCTGCCCTGGCTCAGCACAGCATCAGGGAAACACCAAATTCCCTGCAGGAAGCTTGGCAGGATGAACCAGGGGGGAGGTGTTTTCCAAAAACTCAGTGATACCTTTGTTACTTTACAGCCTTGCCATTTCCCATGGGGTTCACAAGGAAAGAAAGAAAAGAGGGCATCGGATACATTTCGCCAGGCACCAGGAGAGAAATGAAGTTAATCTCCTTTGTGCCTTGCTAGAGGTGGGCATGTTTTGGGTCTGGACTTGGCTCTGTGTCACAGGCTGTGGGGTGGTGAGACGAGGAAGAACAAGGAAGCAAAAGAGAGGAGGGGCGGACGAGACAGCGCAGATCCTCACGGCGAGCAGAGGCGGCCATCAGCGGGCCAGGGCCATGATGAGGCTGGCACACATCTCGAAGAAGTCCATGGTGTGGCTGCCCAGGCGAGGGGGCACCGAGGGGATGCTGCCCACGAAGGAGCCGCTCAGGGAGCCCATCAGCGACTGGCACTCGGTGGCCGCCGCCGCATCGATGCTCAGGCGCGGCCGGTGCAACCCTGCAGCCGAGCAGGAGCGCTGGGGCGTGGAGGAGCCAGACCTCTGCTCCATCACCTCGTCTTGGAAAGCCCAAAGGAAAAAAAAAACCCAGGAAGAAAAGAGAAAAAATGGGATTAGCTCGGTGGCTGCAGTAATGAAATGGGGACAGCAGCAGAATTGAATGGCTCGAAAGCGCTTTTGCTGAAATGACACGTGTTAAGCACTTCAAAACACAGAGGATGCTTCTCAGACTCCCAGCCTTGCCTTTCTAGGTGCTCTCCATCCCCTACTCACCATCGATGCTCTTGAAGTCCAGCAGGTAGCTGCGGTTGTCCACCTGGTAGAGCTGCAGGCTCATCTTCACGTAGTTGCCGGTGACGGGGTTCTTGCGGCGCACCCGCAGGTGGTAGGCGTTCACCACCTGCAAGGGGAAACCTGCCCTCAGCAGGGACACTCCAGGCAGCAAGGGGAACGCTTCTTTCCTTATTTAGTCTACATATGAGCAAGACATCTTCTGGGAAAAACAGTTTCTCAAAAGGACAATGCCTATAAGATGAAGCAAATGGCTTCATTTCCAATCCTGTCTTTAAATATTCCTCTTAAGGCTCTGATTCACCAGCTGCTGGCTGAGGAAGCTGCAGTGACCCATCTGCCAGGCACAAAAACAATGTTTGCTCCTCCCTCATCAGCAGCCATGGCCACATGAACCAAAAAGTCCAGCCCTGGACCCACATACATGGACAGTGCTCATGAAATCAGGGCATGCTGGGCAGAGCAGCTTCTTCCATCAGCACAGCTAAACCCACTGCTTCTGGAAGCTGAGTATTTCCCCTTGCTGCTTCCCACCTCACAATCTGCTGCATCTCATTTACAATGAGACCTTTTCTCTGTGCTATATTTATGAAGCAACTGCGTGGATGGGAGAGTTAATTCTGATGAAGAGTCACATCTGAAGTTATTCTTAGGGTGAGAAAGGCTATTGTGAAATGTCTTCAAATGAAATAAGCTCCACTGCCTACACAGAGATGTTGGGCTGAGTTGGTTTTTGAGGCTGTACCAGAAATACAGCAGGTTTGCTCACTCCCTGTAAAACCATGCAGCTAACAAATGTCTGGCTGGTGTGGGTAAATGCACCTGGCCAAGATCCATCTCCTGCCTGGTGCAGGGAAATGAGGTTTCTGGAAGCTACTTGGCTTTAAAAATGTAATATTATCAAAAATAAGGATGATTCAGGAGGTTTTAAAGAAGCAGCACAGTGAAATTCACAATGCTTGGGACCTGGAGAGAGGAGGGGAGCTCCTCTGGTGATGGAGATCTGGGCTGAAATTCTCCTTACCTGGCTCCCAATGCTCACATGATGCTGCTGCCAAAGGCCACAAGCCAGGAGAGTTCACCTCAGGGGCTGCACCAGGATCTGGGGAGTCAGGCCCAGCAGCAGAGATCCAGGGCTAACTTAGGGATTTATTATTCCAGCTTTGAAAAGGACTGTGACTAAATGTTGCACAGCCCTGGAGAAATACCTGCAGTGAGTACTGTCAGCTAAAACATCTGGGTTTAAATCAAGAAGCTGAGCCCTAAACTGAGGAAGCAATAAGTGTCTGAAAACACATCTGGTCTGTGAGCACTGCTGCATCTCCATCAAGGAAAAGGCCACATCAATGATACAAACCCTGCACCCAAGGCTCCCTGCCCCTCATCTGGACATCCTTTAGGACAATCTGTACTGTGCCACTTCAGTCCTGACAGGACCAGGCAGAAATAATGAGAGTTCCTCTGCTCAGGAGGCACTTGAGATGACCTCACAAGGAATTAGCCACTAAAATTAGAAATGTGAACAGCTCCTCTTATCCCTGCAGCTAAATGAGGCAGAATCATCTTTCCAGCTGAAGTCTTGGAGCACTCAGAAAGAAATCCCTTATTTCACGCCATGAATAAACACCGAAGCACACAGCTGGCACCTTAATTCAGTGAGTTTGCCTTAACAACGAATAGCAGGGATGACTGCAAGGTGGGGGCATTTATCTGGAAACAGGTGATGCTGTAACCAAACCAAATTTACGGGATGAAGGATGCCGGGGCACCAACACTCCCCTACCTTCCACTCGAAGTCCAGCTGCTTCATAGCCCGGTACACCTCGGCCATAATGTCATAGGGCTTGCTCTGGCTGCGGATGCCCAGGTGCCACTTGGCCTTTTTGACAGTCAGGGGCTTTGGCTTGGTGGTGTTGAGGGCGTCCAGGGGGCAGCGGGCTTTGGGGCTGTCGGCGATGAGCGGCGGCATGCGCTCGGGGTGCGGCTTGACGCCCGGCGGGATGTGCAGGGCGCTGTCGTCCATGAAGGAGCCGGTGGGCGGGCTGGAGGCCAGGTAGAACTCGCTGGCCTGGTTCATGATGCGGCGGTTGTCGATGACCAGGTGGTAGGCCACGGCCAGCTGGTCCTGGGGGTCGCCGCTGTACAGGCTGTTCATCACCTCCGACTCCGTGCACTCGAACTTCTCGCACACCTCGCGCACCGCGTCGTCGTCGATGACCGTGGCGTCGTAGGAAGGGTCCTCCGGGAACAGGTAGCTGGGCAGCTCCTCCTTGAACCACTCGTGTTCCCTGGGGGAGGCACAGGGGAGGCTCTGTGTGAGAGGAAAAGTGGGGAAACCATGGCCAGACAAGGATAAAACCCAGCAAAACCCAGCCCGGTACAGGGATGGTGATGGTGCTCTGCACGCCGGGCTTTGATGTAAGAACTCAGCACTTCCAAGTTTCTCACACTTTGGGATTCCCATGGGCCTGATGGAGATACACAGCATCAAACTACCCAATTCCCACCAATTCACAAGGATAATTAACTGTCTAAAACTCATACAGTGCCTTGTCTATAGGGTCTATGTATTTGCAGCAATCTCGACAGATGTGTCCCCTCTCTAACACATAATTAAATCCTCTAATCCTGAGGAATTAGGAAATAAAAAAGGAACTTTGCATGAAAGGTAGAATTAAGGCTGTCCATTTAAAATGGATTAAAAACCTGAGAATTCCTGGAAGCCCTAGTAACATTTATGTTTATGCTTAGCACACCAGCTAGCTAGATGTAATACATCCAATATTTACATATTGAGTTAGTAATTCTTGGGTTTCTCATCCTCTTCTTTTGGATATGCAGTATCCAAATGATTACCCTCTTTATCTGGTACCCATAGGGATGTGGTCTTGAAATAAAGTAATGAAAAATGGCTGTTGGATATTAAGTTCTTGGGATTATTGCATGCTATAGCTGGTTTTGCTGAGTGCTGTTAAGAGATTTTTAAGGCTATCTTATAATGCAATAAAATAGAATTTTAAATATTTGTAAATTAAAAAAAAATATAAAAAATCCTCATCCTGTCCATCACCACGCACTCCCAGCCACCACAGAAGGGGTGCAGTGCTGCTCCTTGAATCACTTGGGACAAAAACCATCTGGATTAGCTGAGTACTCCTGAAAACCACCCTGCCCAGCAGGTGACCCCCAGCACAGTCACCAGAGCCCCCAGCCCACCTGATGTCCTTGATGGTGGCTCTCTTGAGGGGGTCCACCTGCAGCATGTGCATGAGGAGCGTGGCCACGGAGCGGTTGAGGTACTCAGGGATGTAAAACACTCCCCCACGGATCTTCTTGAACAGGGTGGGGACGTGCTCGTCGTCAAAGGGCAGAGTGCCACACAGGAGGGCGTAGAGGATGACACCACAGCTCCAGATGTCCACCTCTGGGCCAGCATAGAGCCTGCACAAGGACAAGGGCAGGAGAAAGCTGTCACCACCATCCTCTCCTCAATTCAGGGTGCAGGTGGGGGGACCCCGTGCCAGCTCCACCAGGGACAGAGCTCCAGCCCACACCAAGGCTCCCCCCAAACCAAATCTGTCTCAGCCAAAACTGCTCAGCAAAATGAATGGCAGGGCTGCCCACACTACTGTGTACAACCCTGCCTCCACCAAACTCTCCAAAAAGCCAAGCCCCACATTTCCAAGAGCCCTGCCTGGCTGTTTACTCCTCTGCCCCGAGGGCTCAGCCAGAAATTTCTGTTCATTGAACGAGGCAGATCAAACAGCAGCAGGCAATTCTATCTCTGAGTGTTTATTTTTGGTGTGCTGGTATCTAAGTGCTCCTGCTTCTGACAAGCTGCCAAATGTGCTCTCTGCCACCACCAACTCAGGACATCCCAAATATACACTTTTACTGCTCCTGCCCATCTCTTCTTGCTCCAACTGATGCCTCCCCAGAGATTTTGGGAGGCAACACTTGCCCTTGGGCTGTGAGGCCCAACCAAAATACAGAAGTTGAAATGCAACTACAGAAGTCTCTTCACGAAACCTCAGCATCCTGCACTTGCTCCTCCTGAAAAGCATCACTGCAGACATATCAGTGTAGAAATCCTGCTGGTCATGCAGTGACCATTCTCTGAACACCCCCAAAACACTTGGTCTGCTTCTCCAAGGGTGAGACTTTCCCTGCTGAGGCCAGCAAAGCCGTTTTGGAAAGGCAGAGGGCTCAGCTGGATGCCCCCTCAGCCCTGCCTCCGTGCCCAGCTCCCACAGATCAGAAACCTGATTCTTTTGCTGATAAATGCACTGCCTGAACAGTCTTTTGGACCTCTAAGCCCAAATGAGATGCACTTTTATGGCTCTGAAACCTGAGCTGTCACACTCTACTACTTCTGTGCTCTAGCAGGGAAGGCAGCAGGAGCCAGGAGTCAGCTCCCCCTACCCCACACACCCACCAGCAAGGCAGGGAGGGTGGATTGTGCCTGTCCCCCTCAAATGCAGCTCTGAGAAGAGCCCAGCCTGGCACATTGAGCAGGGCCATGAACCTCAGGCAGCCCTGAGCCTGTAGGTGGGAGCAATGAGGGTGGGATGCAGCTGCTGCCAGTGAAAAAGTGCAACACGTGGGCTTGGTTTTGGTTTCCCTTCTTACTTTTGCTGTTACTAAGCTGCATTGCCTGCACCCCTGGAACACTCAGGGACTAAATCCTTCTTGCTGATCTGCCATGTGCCTTGTCTTCTATACAAATTGAAAAACCTGTGTCTGGCCTTCACTGAGATGGAAATACTATTAATATTTTTTTTTTTTTTTGAATCTCAGTATTTTCTGGCTTTGTCCCCTTCTTGACAATGAGGATTTACTCGATTTCGTTTCACACACAGAGTTGTAGTCACAACAGGGTTTTTGGATGCTCTGCCAACACTTGCTCTGGTGTAAATGGGGATAAAATAATCATAATCACAGCAAACACTATCTGAACAAAATATTCTATTTAAACACTACAGATATAAGCAAAAAGACATTGGGTTAGGAAAAGTAAAGCTCATGGCAAAGGGAGATTAAAAAAACAAAGGGGCAGATAAGGAGATGGGCAGTTTGAAGGACCATTCAGAGGACTGAAAACTTGAAAATCTATATTTGCAATCTTTGCTAAGGTATTACAGAGAGAATTAGGGGAAAAAATGTACATTCTATGTAATTTCTGCTCCTGACAGCAAAATATAGCAGGCAACACTTCTGTACCAACACATGGCAGTCCAATTCAACCTTGTGGGGTGTGTTCAACACTCCATGTGCTGCACAGATGTTTCATGCTGAGAGATGCAACCACAGAGGAGGTTTGACAATCCAGTGAATCAGTTCAAAACAAAGCTCTGAAAGCTGAACCTACTGCCATAGCCAAAACCCCAGGCTTAAGGAACCAGAAGACAAGTATTTTCATTACAGGTGTTGGGAAGTGATTAAAGATCTTCCTGGTTCTTTTGTTAGTGAATGGTTTTCCTCATTAACGCTGTGTTTTATATTACAGGTGGGCAGGAGAGGAGGGGGTGGCCTGGAAAAACCTTTCCACCTGGAACCTCAGTATTTGCATCCAAAGAGTCATTTTCACCCTCTTT
Source organism: Pycnonotus jocosus (assembly GCA_013400435.1). Classification (NCBI taxonomy): domain Eukaryota; kingdom Metazoa; phylum Chordata; class Aves; order Passeriformes; family Pycnonotidae; genus Pycnonotus; species Pycnonotus jocosus. Next base: position 8,372 of record VWYP01026931.1, on the reverse strand, counting down.
AATTAGTAATATAAACAGTCAACATCTGGTATTAATAATTCCTCCAAAGTAAACACCTGTAGCAAAGCACAGTTTGTTATTACAGCTATTGAGAAGTAAAATAACCAAGAAAACCTTCAGATCTTTGCCAACAGATTCACCCAAACGTAAAATCCAGGTTGGAAGGATTCAGCTGCTTTTACTAGATGTGCAAAGCTGTTTCCAACACCAAGAACAAATTTAAACTCCATGTGCTCACACAGACTCTGAAATGGAATGTCTTACCTTCCAGAGATGACTTCAGGGGCTGCATAGTTTGGGGAACCACAGCTGGTGCGTAGAAATTCACCATCTGACATCATGTTGGACAGCCCTAAAAACAAAATGCTTATTAGACATTGATGTTTGATCTGAAGGGTCAGACATGCTGGACCCCAGAGGAAAGGCAGGGAAGTGGAGTGGGATATTTGGAAGGGAACTGCTGATATAATTTAGACAGACTTCTCTGAACTGATCAGAAAATTATAACTTCTGTTATTGTTGTTATTATCTTTGTTGTTGTTTTCTTTTCATACCCAACCAAGGAATATTCACTCCAGGCTAATTTTGCTCCTCTAAGTTGCAAATCCCAGAGCATGGAGGAGCAGAGACATAATTCATCCCAGAGCATTTACTTCACATGGCAACTGGATGTGGCTGTGAAATGAGTAAATCTTCAGAAGGATTTACATTGCTAGAAAGGACTCACCAGGACAGAGCTGGTAGCCTGGGTATTTTAATGGATTTCAACCCCTAATGCCACTTAAGAGACTCCTGTTACTGCTCGTTGTAAAATGAACTGAGGCCAAGAGCACATGGCCAAACAGAGGGAGAACATGCACAAAAATAAACACACACAGGAGCTCACCCTGAGTTAGCTGCACCGAGCCTGCCTCAAACATAAATTAGGCAAATTTTACATCGGGTGATTACACTAAAACACAGCAGAGATTTACAAATTACTTCGCTGCTCCACTCTCAGCGCCAGTCCAGGAGCAGTCTGCACCAAGTAATCCCTGCTGCAGCAGGAAGGGCAGTGTTTCCAAGGGTGGGATTTCCAGGTGGAGCAGCTGGTGCTGGTGGTGGTTGGGGCAGCAGGCTCTGGGTTCTGTGCGGCTGCTCCACGGCCACGCTCTGGCGGCGCCGGCTGCGCCTCTGGAATGCTGCTGGGGTCACGTACCAAAATCAGCTATCTTTGCATTCATGTGTGCATCCAGCAGCACGTTCTCTGGCTTCAGGTCCCTGTGCACCACCATGTGCCTGTGGCAGTAATCCACTGCAGACAGGATCTGCTGGAAAAGGCGTCGAGCCTCTGCCTCCTCGACCTGCGGGAACAGCGGAGGGAACAGCGCTGGGGGTTGGTGCGCAGGCAGGGCTGGCAGGGGAAGGTTTGACTTAGCAAGGAGCCAAAAAGCTTCCAGAGTGCAGAGAGGAAAATCCCAGCCTGCCTGCGACCAGAAGCAGCAAATACAGCAGGTTTCTCACCCTTGCATTTTTACAATGCGCCGGTGTTTGAAAATGATGAAAGGTGAGATCTCAATTTAGCTGAGATGTCAACAAGAATTTAAAGGTGGCATCCATCAGACAATGAATAGCCTTGCTGTCCCAGTGGGACTGGTACAGATCCAGGCTGGACAAAACACCACAGAGGATGTTGCTGGGAGCAACTCCTTGTGGACTTCCTCTGGAAGCAACAGGTAAAGCTGGAATATCGTGGTGATTTTAATAACCTGTATATAGTTAATACATAATAAAGTTGTATGAGCAGTATCAGAAAAATTGTATTTTCAATTATTATTTTTACTGATGAATTCCAAAAGACTCCCTTCATGAAAAACTGAGTTTATGAATGCGGAAGTTCAGAAAATATCCAAATCAGTCACTGAAGAGATCTAGATGGGTAAAGTGTGTGAGAAATCAGAACTGTACATAGAAAAGAAAATTGAGTCAGCTCCATTGACCACTACAATAATCTAACCCAATTTGCTGTAAATATATTGACTTTGTAGCACAGAGAGGGAACATGTGATGGGCTGATACTTCACATGAGCCCTTATTCTGGATGTCCACTTTGGTCCATTTTTACCTCCTTGCCCTGCAACTGCTCCACGGGGCAGACACCAGAAATTTTCCAAAATATCACATTTCACAGGCTCAACCCAATCAAGCCTCAGGTGATTTATACCCAGTGGGACTGCTAGCATTTGGAAATGTTGTTCAGATAAGCCACATTCTTGAAAAGTCTTCAAAGAACCTGACGTGGAACCAAGAGGGGGGTCTGGGAGAGGTGAATGACGGGGGCAGAAACCACACCAAGTGGTCTCCCCCTCCCATGCCATAAATTTGCTGCTGATCCGTGGGGGTTTTGACAGGCAACCCATAGCTAAAAATCACAAAACCAAGCCAGTTTTCTAAATATTTGCCCTAAGCAACACATTACCTTGGATATTTTGGTTTGAGGATTGAAAATACACCAGAGAACGCTGCGAAAAATCACACACGAGTTTCGTGTGAGCCGGTATGAGACACCCCAGATGGGGTTGCTGTGAAGCAACTTCTATTTTGGGCCTTAACCTTAACTGTGCTCCCTTGAGCAGTCCCTTTGCTCCTGAACACCATCCTCTTCCCACACGAGTGTCTGGGCTGGCTCGGAGCTGGCACTTACCCGTCCGTGCTTACAGATGTAATCAAACAATTCCCCGCCCGACACGTATTCCATCACCATGAAGAAGTCTGTTGGTGTGCTGATGACCTGGTACCTTCAAAAACACAAGCAGATGTAGAAAAAATATGTAATTAAGAACAGGGAAAGGCTTTAAAACTGATTATTAATTCCACATCAACGCTTCAAATAAGAATTTGTTTGGTTCTTGCACTTGTAACTGCTTTTCACTTCTGAAAAGCTGTCTCCTGTTTCCAGTATAATCTTTCACTTGTCTGTGAAAGGACCTCTTTTCCAGACCCATGATCTTCCTTCAGCCCTTTAAATAATCCTCTGAAATATCTGACAGGCAATCTCATCACTTCAACTGCCCTGACTTTCAAATTTCCATTCTGGGTGAGATCTGCAACAACAGCTTTAGAAATGAAGCCCTGGTTAGCTGGGGGCAAGAAGAGGATCCATCTGGTTTCCCTCACATCAAGAAAAAAAGAAGATAAAGAGCTGTAGGCACTAGAGAGAGCATCCTCTGGACAGGTACAGAAATGAAAAGCAGACCCCTAAAGTTATTTTTCAAATATTAAACCTCTCTAGAATGGGGGGGAAATCCTTCTAGAATGGGGGGAAAACCCCAGAGTATCACCTTCAACTTGCAGATTTATTCGCCATTCTCATTAAAAATGATCCCTGAGTACTGCAAAGGCATTTCAGTGTCCCAGCTGGAATAAACTGCCAGTGATCAGCTGAGGTCAATGCAGCCCCAGGAATTCACAGCAGCACCAGCTGGGACCTCCCTCTCTTTTATTTCAGATTCATTGTTTTGTTGTTGTTTGCTGCTTTTTTTTTTTTTTTTTTTTTTTTTTAAAAGTAATTTTCTTTTNTTTTTAAAGATGAATTTCATGTATTTTTATGGGGCTGTAATTTGAAACAGATTTCAGCAATTTTCAGAGGCTGGCAAGGGCATGTGGGATATTCCCATAAAGATCAATAGCATCAACCTCATTTTTCTGAAGAGCTTTGGACCCAGACATCTAAGCTACTGTTAATTGCCCCAATATTTCTTTTATACACATTTAAAAACTTATTGAAAGAGGTTTGTGTGCCCCAGTCTCCTCACATCTTTATAATTGTATTTCATGAATGCAACATGTATCACAGGACACAGATATTGTCAAACTGGATTTAATTTTTATTGCTTTGACCAATGTGTGAACAGGATTTGACTTGCAGGATGCTGGGCACACAGCTGAGGAGTCTTGCTGACGCTTTTTTCATGAAATAATACCAATCTGTTCTCCAATAAATCCATGGAACTGTGAAGTTACTCTAAAGTCAACAGTTGCTGCATGGTTAGTTATTTAACTGCAGAGAGAATTTGTTTTCCCTTTCCTCTAAGTCCCAGGTATTTGCTATATCTCATGCCAGTTTTAAGGCTGACCTAAATGTCAACTTACCCTTGCAGTTACCATTCAACAGCTTTCTTTTATAGGAATGCCAAAGATATTATCGAGTGCCTCATTAATGTGGGCTGGCTGCACAAACTGGGGATTGAGCAGGAATCCCAGAGCCTGCAGTGCAGGTGCTGATTTACAACCCCAACTCAGGTTCATCAAAGTGGTGACTTTCAAAACTTATGTCTGAATAATAAATTTCGGGGGGGAAAAAAAAAAAAGTGTTCTTTTAAGCTCTGGATAATCAGTCCATTAAAACATAAATCCTATGGACTGGAGGCCGAGGTTTCACTCTCAGAGCCTGCAATTCATGGAATCATAGAATGGTTTGGGTTGGAAAGGACATTAAAGACCATCCAATTCCAAGCCCTGCCATGGGCAGGGACACCTTCCACTACCCCAGGTTCTTTGAAGATCCCATCCATCCTTGCCTTGAACGCTTCCAAGCACGGGGAAGCCACAGCTCCTTTGGAAAACCTGTGCTGGTGGATCATCTAACACACAAACACTTGACCAAACACACGTTTTACTGCTCCAATCCATCTCCTGGACCTTGGCCAACTGTGTGTGAGAGCTCCTGGAGCACGTGGCAGGGAGGGTACTCACAGCTTGATGATGTGAGGGTGCCGGAAGAGCTTCAGGTTCTGAATTTCCCGTTTGATCTTCCCCACCACATCCAGGCTGCGGATTTTCTGCCTGTTCAGGATTTTCACTGCTACTTTGTGCCCTGTCAGCTGGTGTTCACCAACTATTAGAGAGAGAGAGAGAGAGAGAGCATTGCAAAGTCACTAAACAGTGCAGCAGGGTTCACACAAGCAGTTTAGGGCACTATAAGCAAAAAGCCGCTTCTGAAAGGGAAAAAAAAAAGCAGAAGATGAGGGTGTGAAATATTTTAAAGTTTTTTTTTGTCTCTTCACTGTTTTCCCAGTGGAGTCATAGAAGGCAGAAGAGAGGGGACTTATCTGCCAAAACCACTGCACTAAATAAAACAGAGTTGAGTTGTTGGAGGAGGTCATACCCCGAGCTAATTTGCAAGGATTTATAGCATGTAAAAGCTAGATTAATCAGAACCAGATATATTTAAATGGCAGAGGAGAATCTCCACCATAACACACTGGTAGACAAAATCCCTCATAAATCCAGTCTTTAAACTAGACCATCACACTTCTGTTTTTAAAAAAATGGTATGGGGATTTTCCCTGCCCAAAATAGGACTGCAGGATTTGCATTACTAAAATGAATTTCTATTTATACTTCCTCCAGCGTGCTTCTTGCTTTGATGACAAGCTGCAGGAACACTGCTGGACTGCAAACTCTGCTTTTAGGAAGGATGCAAACTTCAATATAGGGGTTTTAAAAAAAAAAAAAAAATGCACTTGATGCATTGAGATGCTGATGTTTATCTCCTGTGTTCAGGGAAAAACCATAACCATAAACTGGGAGGAGCAGCCCCACTGTCACTGGGGGAGTTGCACTTAATGATGTGAAACTAATTCAGCATGGGATCCATTTGTTATTAAAAAACAGACCACACAAAAAACAAAAAGCTCCCAGGAAGCAAGATTTATACTGAAGCTGAGAGCAGAAAAAGCTTGAAAACAGGGTGTTTACACCCAAAAAGGATTCTCAGAACGAGCTGCCCCTTCCCAGTATTTTGTAATGTGATATCCAACAGGGTGACACAGGGATGGTTTCCTACAGCCTGCACAGAGAAACCTGCTTACAGTAAATATTTGTGCTCTCTAATTACCAACGTCGCCCTTCCAGTAATAACACGCGGCGCAAGGAGTTAATTATTGTGAGCAAACCTTGTTATTACATTATTAGAGCCTGTAATTTTGGCAGCCCTAATGAGCTGATCAGAAGCACCCGGGGTAAGCAGGAGGCATGAGAAGGGCAGGGCAGCAGCACTCAGGGCACACCAGGTCACTATTATTAGCCACCAGATAAGACCTGCCAGAGATTCTTTCCTCAATAAGAGCATCCTAAAAATAAAACACTTTACTGCCCTTGAAAATTAAAGCGCCACCACTTTGCATGTCCATTTTATTCCTCGTAATACTTAAAACTACTAGATGATGGAATGAAAATAAACTCAGCTTTGCAGCAGAGATGCAATTTAGGGATTAGCTGAGGGCTGGAGGAGGCAGATAATTCCTCTGGTGCAATGCAAGGAGAGTGCTGTAAATAGTCCAGGGAGGCATTTTCCCTGGTGAATCCTTGGGGAGAGGAGAGCAGGGCAGTGCTGCAGGGAGGTAAAGCAAAGTTTTTTCACTGAACTAGGAGGAAAACCCTGATTTTTGCCACCCTTTGTTTCAGGACAACGCTTTCTGGCCTTGCCTCAGCATATGCTTTGAAAAATTTTTATTATACACCAGGGGAAAAAAAAAATGGCCATGCCCAGAATGATTATTGTTTTTAATACTATTGCCAAATAGCTCATCCTCTTTCCCATCTGTGACAAACAATGTGTAACTCTGCGAAGGTTTGCTAGCACAAACACATTAATAATTAAAAATAAACAGCCTATTTTGTAATCCATCTTTTGCTTACAGTAAGCATTAGATACAGAGATATTATTGTTTCTGTCCCCAGTGACTTGTTAAGCCTCCTTGAACTCGGTGTGAGAGAGAGAGACAAAGAGGGAGCACAATTTCCTACGTGGTGGGAGACTTTTAAGCCTTTGAGGGCTCTCTGTAGCTGCAGGAATTTAGACATGGGCAGTAAGGACAACCCTCCCTCTGCTCACAGGGTTACTGTCTCTGAACCCCAAGATCACCCCAGATGTGAGGGGCAGGTTCCAGGTCTCCCACAGTCATGGAAAAGGATCCTCACCCCAAAGGTGGCCTTGGCTGGTGGTGAGGACACCTCCTTCCCTCCCACTGCCTCCCTGAATTTAAAAAGTGGAAAGGAGACTCCTGACATTTACTTATTTTTATAAAACAAAAACAAAATAGGAGGAATAGTGATTATAGCACCATAAGAACAGATAATAATGAAAACCCATTGACAGCATGAGATTTTACACCACTTCTTTATCCTACCAGCTCAGGCAGCACAAGCAGTTAACATCTTTGCAAATGCTTCAGGGCAATGTAGAAGCTCGTGGAGGAGTGAGGAAACTCCTTCCCTATCAGCTCTGCTGGCCCTTATCTCAGCCCAAAGTTAAAGATGAAATCCACCCAAAGCATATATTTAGCAATGCTGTATTAATGCTGCCCCAGTGCCACTTGCTCGTGTGTTTTATCAGCCTTTCCCCGCCCTTCATCTGCTCAGTCTCCTTTGGTTTATCTTCCCTCTGACACAAAGTTTGTCTCTCTATAGTGCCTGGGAAAAAATGGGGAAAAAACAGGATCTGCTCCTGACTGGAGCCCGTGGAGGTGACAGAAACACAACCCAAACCCTGCCAGTCCCTCAGAGACCACAAATTGGTCACTTTTGTGGCAAACAAGGCAGGGGAAAGGAGCCACCAAGGCCTCCAGGGATGCTGTGGGTGGCATCGCATGGAAAAAACATCTGGGTTGCTCTGCTGGATTTTGAGAGGAGCTCTCCAGGCTGCAGCCACTGTGAGCCTCGCTGTGTGAGGGCTGTGCTCACAGGAGAGCTTTTGGGGACTCACAGGGTCGGAGGAGCCCACAGTAAACACAATTTGTCTCATCTGTTCTTGCCAACCCCCAGGGAAGGAGATGCCACCTCCTTCCTCCAAGGCTTTGCTAAACTCCAAATGCAAGATGTTCTTCACAGTTCTAATTCTGCAAATTATTCTAATCTTTGGCCCAGAGGACAGGGAAAACAACTCTATTTGGTAAAAACGCTGTGTGGTAACTTCAAGTCTTGACATGACACCACCAATCCATCCACCACATCAGCTCCTGCCCCCTTCCTCTCCTCTAACAGATGCTGTGTCCTCATCACCATTTCCAGACATAATTTCAGTATTATCACCAAAATCCTGCTCTCATCTGCCAACCTATCTGCCCCCCTCTGTGCCTTGTGTGGACTTTCTGTAAATGAGATCAAGAAACTGAATGGGCTTAAAACAAAACAGTTTCCTGCAGTGTTCAGCCAGTTTTTAGGAGGATCAGTTCCCTGACGACCCAGGCAGTCAGGGACTTTTTCCATCCTGTCTCTGGCTTCTGATGGCTCACAATGACTACTCAGCTCCAGCCATCAGTTCAAGCTCTGGTTTGTACCCCATGTCACTAAATCCTCCCTCTCATTGCCATTTCTTATTTTCTTAATAA
>VWYP01026930.1:201571-235058 GCA_013400435.1 Pycnonotus jocosus | reverse complement strand
CCGGGCCGCGCCGGGCGGGGTTGGTCCGGCCCCGCGGCCCGGAGCGGGGCGGGTCCCAGCGCCTCCGTGGCGCGACAGGTCCCCACAGGGATGGGCCCGGTGGAGCCTCCCCTGCCCCGCACACACACACGGGCTGTGCTCGGGGGGATGTGCCCTGTGGAGCCCACCCTGCCCCGCACACACACACGGGCCGTGCTCGGGCTGCTTCATCCCAAGCGGAGCGGCCCCGGCCCCGCGGTGTCGGTGAACACCCACCGGGGCCCGCGGCTGGGGCTCTGCCAGCCCGGGGAAGGCGGAATTCAGAGCGATCGCCGGGCTTTGCCTCCCCCGCAGCTCGGGAAACGCTCGGGGATGGTCAGAGCGCTCTCCCAGGGCTTTGCTGAGCGGTGTGTGGCCGCTTGGGAGGTGGCGGCGTTGCCCGGGGCCACCAGAACCCCCCCGGAGGCTCTCGGCGAGCAGCCGGTGCCAGAGCACCGCCCCACCCGGGATAGCACCCGCGTTCCTCGGAGCCTCTCAGCCTCTCTAACCTGTGGTTTACCTGCTGTAATTTAAGAACCGTTCCCAACCGGGACAACAAAACCCTCCCGAAGCAGCGAGCCACACACGGATGTGGCAGCCATAGCCCGGAGCCAGGATCGGCCCGAGATCGTGGGGAACGAGATAAGAATCAGAGATATCAGCCTCAGTCACACCTGGAAATGCCATTTCCTTTGCAGCCCTGTTTTGCATTGGTGTGCCCGTACAAAGGGCGCTTTGAGGGATGTGGATGAGCTGTTGATGTGAACCTGCTGGTCACTGCCGCCAGTACAAATGCTGTGCGTTGCTATTATGGGCTGGCTGCTGGTTTAAGACCTAGATCTTACTGCATCAGGAACTGGGCAAGAGACAGCGCTTGACAAGACTCTGCCCACTGCCCTTAACAGTGAGAGCAAAGCTTCCACAGCCTGGATGAGTCACTGTGTCAGTACAGGTGGATCAGCCCTTTCTGTGTCCCACGGGTCCTGTCTGCACCCTCCCAGGTCGATCTGTACCTGATTCTTCCTCCAGCAGCCACAGGAGGAAGTTTTAGTTTGCTCTCTCAGAGCGATACTTGCCTTTTGTATGCTGCAGCAGCCTCAGATGGAAAACTGGATTCCTGAGTTTGTTACTTTGTATTATTTAGGTTGGAAACTGAAGTTGTGCCAGGAACTACTCATTTCCCCAATGTCAGGGTTTAATCCCAGCCAACTCCTCACTCAGTGAGGTGGAAAGAAAACCAAAAGGGTAAAAGTGAGAAAATGTATGGGCTGAGATAAAGGCAGTTTAATAATTACAGCAAAAGCCACACACGCAAGCAAAGCAGAACAAGGAATTCATTCCCCACTTCCCATGGCAGGCAGGGGCTCAGCCATCCCCAGGACAGCAGGGAGGACAAAGGCCACCACTCCAAATGTCCTCTTCTTCCTCCTTCTTTCCTCCTCTTCATCCCCTGAGCCTGACACTGGGTGGCCTGGGATGTCCCTGGGGTCAGCTGTCCTGGCTGTGTCCCTTCTCCCAGCTCCTTGTGCCCCCCCAGCCTCCTCCCTGAAGGGGTGAGGAGCAGAAAAAGCCTTGACTGTGCAGGCACAGCTCAGCAATAACAAAAACATCCCCAGGTTATCAACCCTGTGTTCAGCACAAAGCCAAACACAGCCCCACACAAGCCAATGTGGCAAAAGATTCCCATCCCAGTCCAAACCAGTACACCATCCCTGCAGAGACTCTTGCTGTCACCTGGCGGGCTTCAGCTCTGAACCAGCAGGTTTTTGCTTTGTCTCTGCAGCTCCCTGGCAATTGGAACCACAACTGGATACAGACTTTTCTCCTTAAGTTCTGTGGAGCAACTGGACCAGGTCCATGAAAGCAGTAAGTCTCCTGTTTCCCTGGGGAGGAATATTGACCAGCAGTGCCTTAAATCTGTGGGACTCCTTCACCTTTGTTAAAGCCCAGCTTCTTTTCCACCGCTCTCATCCTGACAGTTTGTGCTGGAGCCCAGCATTCAGAGGCAGTTTCCCACTAGAATGTTTCAGGTACACAGGCAGCAGCCCACAGGCTTCCAGCACAGCTGCTGGATAACTCCCAGGCTTTTAATCCAGTGTGGTATTTACAAGCAAGATGTTTTTAACAGGTTTTCCATGTAAAGAAGGTCATTCCCAGCAGGCCTGCAGCTCTTAGCTGTGCTCACAGCAGCATGTAACACACAGTGAACAGCCCAGAACAAGCCTGGCCTCGTGGAGCAGGGACTCCAGGCTGCTTCAGGCCAGAAGTGCTTCAGCTGAGATGCACTGAGGATAACACTTCCCAGCTGGATGTGTTCATCCAGTGGCTGCAGAAGGAGCCTCAGCAATCAGACACAGCTGCCTCATCTGGAGCAGGGTCCAGGCTCCTTTCCCAGAGTCAGGCAAAGGGAAACAAGTCCCTGCTGGTGACACACTCAGGGTGATGGGCTGAGGCACAACCAGTCCCATGTGACAGTCGTGGGGCAGCCTTTGTTCCTCCAACCCAGCCCAGCCCAAACTGAGCATCACTCAGGGCTGGGCACACTGGAAATTGCAGTCTCTGGGGGTTTAGTTGCAGGGCCTCCAGGACCATTGCACTGGTGCCTTCCCCACACAGCAGGAGTCACCCCAAACACCATCACTGCAAGACACAGCAGCCACTGTTTGCTTCCCCAGGGAGGCTGGGAGAAACCAGACACCACACAGAAGAAACACCAAGCCACAGCCAGCTCCTGCCTTACCTCAATACACCCCTCACACTCCCCAGGAAACTCCCTGGGCAAAGTGAGGGCATTCCTCCCTTTCTATCCCCTTCCCAAGGATCTAGTGCAGCTGGAGGGCCTGAGGATTAGCTTCAGCTGGGCCTTGCCCAGGAGAGAGAGGCACAGCAGCACTGTCAAAGAGAACTGGCTCCCTTTCTGCCTTCAGGGGAAGGTTCTTTAACCCTTTCCTGCTCTGACCTAATTGCTTCATGCCAGGCATGAGAAGTTTTTCACAGAAATGATGTTGAACACCTTAGCACAGAGCCCTCCAACCCGATCCCCTCTCGAGCTGAGCCTTGTTGCTGCAGCCAAACCAAGCTGAAGGCTCTGCCTTGCTCTCCTTGTGTGCCCAGATGAAATCCCAGATGTTTACATCGTGGAGCGTCTGTTCTCCAGCAGCCTTGTGGTTGTGGTCAGCCATGCCAAGCCACAGCAAATGAATGTCTACCACTTCAAGAAAGGAACAGAGATCTGCAACTACAGCTATTCCAGTAAAATCCTGTCCATCCGGCTGAACCGGCAGGTGAGAGGGGTTATCCACAGTTATCCCACTCTGCCTCTTTGCTGCTTTTGCCTTTCCAGCTGGGAGCAGCCTGGGGGGCTTTGCAGGGAGGCTGTGAGTGGGGTTGGAGGGGTGGGTGCCTGTCCTCTCCTCCCAGCCCCACCTGAGAGGCCTCTGGCAGGAGCTGCTGGGCTCTGGGTATCATCTGCCACCACTGTTTCCTTCAGGAAAATGAAGCCAAGGCCTTGTTTTGGTGGCAATTACACAAAGGTTTTTTTGTCATCTGCCTTCTTGCCCATTCAGGACACAGCTCTGCTAAAAAAACACCTTTTCATGTTCTTCCCTCACCACATCCTGACTTCAGGCCCACCTCTGCCATCTTGGTTGCAAATGACACCTTCAAAGCTGGTTACAAAACCCCAGGAGTAACTTGAACTCTGTGGATAAGGCAAAAAGCTGCTTTCCAAGTACTGCTAGCAGCCTTGTTTTGGTATTAAAGGTATAAAACCCACTCAGGCCACTTACAGTGAGGCTTTTAGAGTGTCATTCTCTGATGTGACACAGCCTCATGCAGCCCTGAGCTCTTCTGGAGGATTTTAAGTCATCTTTTCTTTTTGTCCATAATTATTTTCCAAGTATATGCCCTAAGAGGCAGAGGACATTTTACAATGAAGAAATAAGCAGTCTGGGTAATTGTATATAATCAGCCTCTCCTCAGTTAGCAACACTGAGACCTGCAGTGAGGCTCTCTGGGCTGAGCTTCCAGTAAAGCTGTCTTTGACCAGGAGTTCCTACACTACAATTAAATCTGTCCTAAATTGATTTTTTTCACTTAAGCTTACAGTGAAACTGGCAAAAGAGAGACTTCCTTTGAATTGCAGATAGATGTGTGTGTGTGTATAAAAATAAACTGGGGGGTTCTGCTGAGCAGCTCAAGGAGATTGGTGTGAATAAAATAAGTTCAGGCTACTCCCCATGTGCTGCTCTGGAGCTGCCTGGAGGTGATGCACAGTCCCAGCCTTGCATCCACGTTTCTTGGCTGCATTATGAGCTGGGGTTCAAATCCTGGGCTGAGCTCATCCTCTGGCTGTGCCACAGACACACCTACAGGGATTTGAAGGTGCTACAGATGTTTAGAAACACAGAATCGTGGAGTCATTTAGCTTGGGAAAGACCAATAAGAGCATCAAGTCCAACCATTCCCCAGCACTGCCAAGGCCACCTCTAAACCCTGTTCTAAAGTGCCACATCCACACATTTTTTAAATCCCCCCAGGGATGGTGACCCCACCACTGCCCTGAACAGCTGTTCAATGCTTGATAACCCTTTTCATGAAGAACCTTTTCCTCAAGTCCCATCTAAACCTTCCCAATTTGGGCAGGTTGAAGAGAAATCATTCTTTTAGTCTGCATTCAGGATTTAAACTGGTGGCCATCAGATTCTACATGTGACACTTGAACTCTTGCCTGTAGAAAGCTGCACTCCACTGGAAGTTCACAGAAGGACAAATCCCAGACAAGGCATTAACTCAGGAAAATGATGACAAATTAACCAGGAACAGGTCTCATACAAAAAGTGCATGCTTCAATCTGATCTCTCTCAGAAAAAGTCCTCATTGTGCAAAGAAGCACAATGTTGCTCCCTTAGTAGTTGTGGGAATTCTTAGTTCCAGGCTCCTTGATAACTCTGAAGTGAAGTGTGTGAAGGTAAATCCTGATTTGTCTCAGAGGAGGGAATCAGGCTGTGCTCTGAGACTGCTGGGAAGCTCCTGGGTTTTCATTCACTGCTGAAACCCTGCTGAGCTCTTTGGGGAGGTTTGAGGTGTTTATCTGGCTGTGTCCAAACCAATTTCAGCCCCCAAATACAGCTCAATTATCTGACCTGATCCATTCACTGTAGAAGGAGGTGGTGAGCAGTAACATTTTGGACAATGAGCACTGCCTTGACCCTGTGTAACAATCACAGCACCTTCTCTGAGGCTCTGTCTGTGCACAGTGAGGATAAACCCCATCCCACTGACCCTCACATGGCCACAGGGCTGCATGGAGGCCAGGAGGGGTGAACCAGCCCTCTCCAGCTCCTGCTGAGCTTGTCCAGACCTCCTCTGCCTCTTCACCTCCCAAACTTTCCTGGATTTTGTCCCTGTGGGTGCCAGCATCTCCGGCTGCTGCTTTGCCATCATCTGGAAACCTCCCTTCACCTGGACATCAAGAGCAGCCCGTTCTGGGAAAGCACATGGTGGCTTTGCCCAAATCAGCTGTATAAATATTCCTCTGCTTGCAAGTGGATGGTTCTTACTGTAGAAAAGGCAAAGTCTTCCTGGAAATGCAAAATGGCTCTGACACAGCCCCAGATGCTGTGGTTAGCAGGAATAGAAGTGGGAAAGAGTTTGATCTGAGAGTAATGGTGGAGCAAGGCAGAGATTTTTAATGTGGGTGTTTCAAGTTAGTGACTAAGTTCCACATTTAGATACTAAATAAGTGGCCTCATTTCTGAAGAGGTGGAGGCTTCCTGGACATGGATTTGGGTGCTCCAACTTCAGGATGGATGGGGTCTGGGCTTAGGCTTTTATTGGGATGTTTGTAGTGCTTCTGGACTCTTGGTATTAAGGGAGTGAAGCTGTGCACTTGCTGGACTTAAAAAACTCATCCTTCAGCCAGACCCAAAGCCTGGTCCCAAAAAAAGCCTCTGTGCAAAGAGCCTCTGTGGTAACACGTAGGGATCTGGAGCAAGCTGGGACACAAAGCTGAGTGGCCACAGAGATGGTGGCCCAGGGCTAAGGTTACAGCATCACATCCTTTTGCCTTTCTGCCTTTCCTCCTCATGGCTTGCCAGCTCCTCCTGGCCAGGTGGATGTTCCTGACAGGGTCAGCAGAGGAGGCACAAGCACCTGAACTTGGGAAATCCCAGCCCCTCAGCCAAGACGGTGCAAGGGTGACTGTCCCTGAACAAATGTGTCTCAGTTCTGTGTTTATGCAGTTCTACAAGGCACATAAAGCAGAGTCGTCCCTGCTGACACCAAATGGGAAAAGAAACATTCACGTGCCAAACAGATGCATTAAGTTTAGCAGCAGTGGCAGACCCAGCACCTCAGTGTTGTCTCCCAAATCAAGACAAAGTCATGGCCTGTATTCCCATCTGGAGGCACACTGACCAGCAGGATTGCAGCATCTCTCCTGCCAGGTCTTTGTGATCAAAAAGTAACTCGTTATGAACTGCAAAGAGTTGGGGCAGGGATAGATGGCAGTCAAGGCATGTGGTGGGGTGTAGCCTTGATGGGTCTTCCTGTTCCTGGGGATGTGGAAGATGTGGAGGAGCAGAGAAGTCATGATGTTTTGTCTTCTCTGTCAAGTAAAATCGGATGCAAAACTCTCAAAATGAGTTGTACAACCCCAAATGTGAGAGGGGGTGGGGAAGCAGAAGAGATTATGTTTCTGTTACATTTCAGTGTGTGGGAAAATCCTGTTGGGTTTGTCTGACAGCAAAGGTTTGGGAAGTGTGGGAGCAGCAGGAAGAGGCAGTGCTGGTGGGGTTCTGTGCATGTCCCCTGTGTCCTTGCAGAGGCTGGTGGTCTGCCTGGAAGAGTCAATTTACATCCACAACATCAAGGACATGAAGCTTTTGAAGACTATTCTGGATACACCTCCCAACACAACAGGTGAGCATGGGAGAACTGTGTGAAAGGGGAGCTTTGTAGAGCCACAGCATTGTGTTAGAATTTAAACCAGCCTGTGGCCTGTGCATCCTAATCCAGCACTGGGAAGTCAGAAGTGCATGGAGACAGTCAGGCAGGCTTGGGAGAATCACAGGATAAGCTGAGGTGGAAGGGACCCTCAAGGATCACTGAATCCAGCTCCTTGCCTTGCACAGCACCATCCCAACAATCCCACCCTGTGCCCAGAGTATTGTCCAAACTCTCCTTGTGCTCTGTCAGGCCTGGTGCTGTGGACCCTGCCCTGTGTGTAGCAAACCCTTGCTCTGGCCAGAGCAGATGCTCCAAGAGAGAGCAGAGATGGGCAGAAGGGTCTGACATCCCCTTGGGTTCAGCTCCCAGAGTGATCACTGGGGACAGAGCGCACAGCCAGGCACAGCAGCAATCCCTGCCAGGGAGTTCCCAGCAGCTGCCACCTGATATCGGTCCCTGCAGGCTGCAGCCCCGAGGGGCAGGGCAGGTGGCTGCAGCACAGATCCTGTGTGTGTGTGTGTGTGTGTGTGGCACAGGGTGAATCCGGCTTTCCTGCTGCTGGGAGAGGAGCTATTTTTATCAGCAGAGAGGGAAGCTTGGCCGGGTGCCCGCGTTGCTGGGCTGTCCTGCTCGGCCTGCAGCATCCTTTCATGGCTGGGTGCTTGGGAAGCTGCTGATGTGCTCGTCACGCTTGGCCTCAGGGCTTTCAAGGGATGCTCTTCCAGCAGCTCCCCTGACCTACTTCAGGTCTCACCAGATGGGCTCTCTGTGTGGATTAAACATGCTATAAATGCTGCAAATATAATTAAAGTTTAAAACCTTCCCAAGAAGGACTGGCAGCAGGGTGGGCAGGGATACCCAGGCCTGGAGCTGTTCTGCAGAGGGGCTGGAGGATCAGGTCATGGTTTAAGAGCAGCAGCAATCAGCCAGGGCAGGACTGGGATGCTGCAGATCATAGGTTTCACAGGACTTAGTGTTTTAAACCCTTTTTACTGTAGCAGCTGTCATTGAAATGAGCTGAGTGACAAGAGCAGTGCCCCTGTTGTCCCTGGGCCATCTGCTTTGGTCCCAAGCTTGACCCCAAGGACAGTGTATCCAGTAGGTCAGGGCAGTCCAACCTCAGTGCTCTTTGTGCAAGTTGTTCAGGAGTGGAGATGTAGGAGCACATGGAAAATGTTCCACCCCCTAAAGTGTGTGCCCTGGGCATGGTGACACCAGCACAGGCAGGACCAAGACTTGCTGCAGCCACACTGGCCAGGCACTGTGAGATCTCTGGCTGTTCCTGGCCAGCACCTGGCTCCTGATTTAGCCTCCTCCACGTAGGAGAGGAAAATGCCCACGGTGTCCAAGGCAGTTGTTTTTCCTGTGATTCATGTCAGGGGCAGGATTTGAACCAAGGAGGTCACAGTGCTTGGGGTGACATGTGTGCTGTGGGGGCACATCTCGGGAATGACTGCAGCTTTGGAAACCACCTCCTGTGCCTGCCCCCAAGCCCTGGGTGTGCTTGGACCTGCTGGCATGAGGGCAAGGCCAGGCTTCCTGGATACAGTAGCATTTTTCCGTGCTGCTTGAGGAAGCCACCTGTGACGTGGCACTCCCAGAGGTGGCATCTGAGCAATGCCAGCCTGCCTCCCCCCTTCCCTGAGCCCACTGCTGCAAGCACCAGCCCTCACCATGGCTGGGGGGCTGCTGAGGGGAGAGGAGCATCTTCAAAGGCTGCCCTGTGATCCTTGTTCTTTGTGTGTCCCTGAGGTCAGCCCAGTACACTCACATCTGTGTTTTCCCTTGGCCTGCTTTCCCGGCCGCCTCTCCCGGCCAGAGGAGCAGAGGGAGCGGGTGACTCACCCCGGCGCTCAGAGCTCGCTTTGTTTGGCTCCAGCCTTCCCTGATCCTCTCTGAAAGGGCTGTGCTGATCCCCCCCGTGCCGCCTGGGCCGGGGGATCACCATTCGGAGAAGGCAGCATGCTCATCACAGCAGCAGTCTCCGGGCTATCTTTGCTTTCCTCCTATCCCTCCCTCTTTAATTGCCTTTTAATTGCCCGCACTTCGCTGCTGCCGTGCTCCTCATGCCTGTCCCGGTGCGCCATCCCTGGCATGATATGCACGCCTCTGGATGGATGGGGAGCGGATCCCTGGAGCCTCTGGCTGATCCTGCAGCTCCTGGCTCCGCTGCGGTCTCTTTGTTTGGTTATAAACAATGACCTAAAACGAGAGCTCCGGCCGATCCTTCCCCGCTGCTGCTGGGCGGGGGCCAGGGCCGTGTCCTGACACGGGGCTTGCACGGCACGGCAGGACACGTCCGTGAGTCTACGTGCGGTGTGTGGCTGTCCTGCTGGCCCGTTTGGGGACAGCAGCAGCGTCCCCCTGTGCCTTTAACCCCGCGGCTTCCTCCGCACGTGGGATGAGGTGGGACCCCCGCCGCGGGTCAGGAAGCTCCGGTCGTGCTGGAGCCTTGAGGCGCGTTTGGGAGGGCTGCGAGCGCACGGATGTGGGGCAGGAAGCGAGCGAGGCACGGTTCGTATGTGACAGGATTCACCGGGCTGGGTCCTCAGCCAGCAGCGGGAACGAGAGGCAGGAAGAGAGGCTCTTTTCCGAGGTCACCTGGGGGACAAGTGGATGGATGTACCCACACACGTATCCATCCATCCCCGTCTCATCCTGTAATTCCTGCCCGCTTTGAAAGGAGCACTTGGGAACCTTTGTGCTCGTGTTGGCACAGAACCAGATGGCTCTTACGGGGAAGAATTCCCCCTGTGCTTAAAATTTCGCTACGTTCAAATTCCTTGTCAGCCGGAAACTCCCTGCTCAGCTGGCGCATTTCCTTTGTCTTTCTCTGCTTCCCTTTTTCCATTCAGAGCAGAAGGAAATGGCACTCCCTTCAGCCAGGCTGCAATGGGGCTGCACCCACGCTGGGCTTCTCTGGCACCTACACCGTGTGCACATCTGGACGGGTCCAGATGTGGCTGGACAGGAGTGCTGTCAGCCCTCAGACCCACATGGTGTTTCATGCACCTGTCCCTGCCTTCCCCAGGGAGATAATGCCGGGGGAAAGCCCAGAGCGTGCTGAAAAGCCGGGTGTGTGTTCCCTGTGCTCGGGGAGGGTGGCAGGGCACAGCCGCCATTCTGTCCCGTACCAGCAGATGTCCCCACGGCCGAGGTGTTCCCAGCGCTGCACGGCCCCGCTCCCAGAACGAGCCAGAGCCTGAACCACCCCCCCGCCGTGCCCCGTGCTGTCCTGCCCCCACTGACAGCCTCAGCCGTGTCCCTGTCCCCCTGCCAGGTCTGTGTGCTCTCTCCATCAACCACGCCAACTCCTACTTGGCTTATCCCGGCAGCGCGACCAGCGGAGAGATCGTGCTTTACGACGGAAATACTTTGGTAAGTGCGAAGCTCAGCCTTTGGATACCGGCAGGGGCTGAAAACAAACAGAGCCACAGCAAAGCCAACGGGGCCCTTGGGAAGGATGAATAAATACACTCCACCGAGCTGCAGTGCAAGGGAATTGCCTGGGAGGCACATCTGGACAGAGCCCCCTTGCTCGGAGCAGACAGCTCTGAGATCAGGACGTGCATGTCCCAGCACAGGATATTCAGGGAAATGTGACCCACTGCCCTGCAGCCCAAGGGCCACTGCCAGGCTGACACTGGGGTGGCTGTGGGAGCGTCAGCAGCGTATCCCGTGGGAATGATGGGACCAGCGTGGGCCGGGGGGGGGTTGGAGCTGCTCCAGGCACAGCACAGGACCTGGAGCAGCCGCTTTGCCACACCGTGGGCTGGAAGGGATGCCAGACCCAAAGTCACAGGGAGGGCAAAGTGTCCAAAGTCCCCTTAGGAAATCTGTCCCTGGCTGGATGCAGGGTCATGATTATCTGCTGTTTATGCCCAGGCTTTGGGTTACATAAGGCTGGTGACTCGGTACATGGAGTGAGAGCTGAGGATCTGCAGCAGGGGAGGAGCAGAGCACAGGGAAAAGGCTGCTGCTGCAAGAGGTGCTGCGGGGGCTGGGGCTCCCCACAGGTACCAGGGTGGTGTCACTGCAGCAGGACTTTCTGTGCAGCACAGAGAATTGCAGGGAAGCCAGCTCTCATCCTGACAGAGAAGGGCCAGGCTTTGGAGAGGGTGCAGACACCATCCTGAACTCTGGAGAGGCAGGGAGCTGAGGTTCTCTGCCCCTGAGGTGAGCTTTCGTAATCTCTGTGGCCCTAATAGGTGGGGAATGAACTCAGGGCAGGGCAGAGATAAACTGCTGATGATGGTGAAGAGATACCATCAGCACAAGATGATCCTGTGAATCCATATCAGCAGGTGTGGATAGGGTGCGAGGCAGGAACGCCCTGCTCTCACACAGTCCCAGGAGCAGCGAGTCCCTTTGCCCACACAGTCGCAGGAGCAGCGTGTCCCTTGCACTCACATTCCCTTGTGCCCTACAGAAAACAGCCTGCACCATTCCTGCCCATGACGGGCCTCTGGCCGCTCTTGCCTTCAACTCCACCGGCTCCAAGTTGGCCAGTGCTTCTGAAAAAGTGAGTGAGTGTGGCTGCAAGTACCCTCCCTCTGCCCAGGGCTGCATCAAGCACCCCTGAGCTGCCCCTTCTTAAACACAGCCAGCACACAAGGGCTGCTGACTCCTCAGTGTATCGGGATCAGACTGAGCCCAGCTGGCAAACAGGAGGAGCCTTTTGTATGTCCTGAGTTTCCTGGGTGTGTCAGGGAAAGGGCTCCTTGGCCTACTCCTATGTGATATTTCCATTTGCATTTTTTGCAGGGCACAGTCATTCGTGTATTTTCCATTCCTGGGGGGCAAAAACTCTATGAATTCCGGCGAGGGATGAAAAGGTCAGTTCATTCTTCTGGCAGTGACAAGTACACAGAGGGTTCCCGGAGCCAAAATGTAAACACAGGGACACAGGGCAACGTCAGATCCTGGTGGCTTTGGCATCTTTTGCAGAAGGAAAACAAGAGCAAACGTATCAGCTCGAAATGTCACTGTGCCAGGCTGTGCCCAGCTCATTGATTCCCTTCAGTGTGTCACAGAGCAGGGTGATGGCAGGGAACAGATGTGGAGTCACTCATTTACTCTGTCCTTTTTTTTTTACTTGAAATAACAAAATCCCCAAAATTGTCAGAGACCTCGTTCCTGCTGAACCCATGCAGGAGATGCTGTTTGTATCCCACTGTTCAGCACTTTGGATATCCTCCCTGGTCTCTGCAGCACCAGAAGCTGCAATGAGGCTGGCACAGATGTTCCCTCCACAGGCAGCTCTGTGAGCAAGGACATTTCCACCTCTCTGGCTTGAGGCTACCCCCAGCCCTGCTGAGCAAAGGGATTAGGGAAATGCTCATCAGTGAGCCCACAGGCTGTGCAGGGTGATCCTCACCATGGATGGGTCTCCTTCCTGCCTCTGTGAGCCAAACCCAGCAGTTCCCCTGGCACAATTGCTGTGGAAGTGACCAGTCCTGTCCTTGCTCGGCTCTAGGTATGTGAACATCAGCTCCCTGGTGTTCAGCATGGACTCCCAGTTCCTCTGTGCTTCCAGCAACACGGAGACCGTGCACATCTTCAAACTGGAGCATCTCACAGACAGGTGAGGGATTAGCCTGGCTTAACCTGCCTGCCCTGGGGCTGTCTCTGCTTCAGAGGTCT
Organism: Pycnonotus jocosus; assembly: GCA_013400435.1. Taxonomy (NCBI): domain Eukaryota; kingdom Metazoa; phylum Chordata; class Aves; order Passeriformes; family Pycnonotidae; genus Pycnonotus; species Pycnonotus jocosus. The sequence goes on along the minus strand of VWYP01026930.1, from coordinate 222,449 downwards.
GTGTTTACACAGCTGCTCTCCATGTCCTCACCACGTACTCTCCCATGAGCAATACCAGCTGCAAACTGTCTTTGTGTCCTGAGGGACTCACTCCTTGGAAAAGGCACACACTGCACCCCTGCTGTCAGGCTCTCCAGGCCTCTCTGGCTTGATTAGGTGCCACTGTCCCCTGCCTTCTGCAGCCAGGCTGGTGCACAATGTCCAGGTGCTCCAAAAAACCCTTCACCCATGTGAAATCAGGTCTGTTCTGATGTTTTGTCACGCTGATCATGGTAACCCCACTGATGCTGCTTTGTGACCCCCTCAGCCGGCCAGAGGAGCCTCCAACCTGGAGTGGTTACATGGGGAAGATGTTCCAGGCTGCTACCAACTACCTCCCTGCCCAGGTGTCGGGCATGATGAGCCAGGACCGAGCCTTTGCCACCGTCCGGCTGAACATCTCCGGGCAGAGGAACATCTGTGCCCTCTCCACGTACGTGCTGACCCTGCTGACCTCTGCCCCTGGGCCAGGCCAGCCTTATCTCACCCCCCAGCCTGCAGATCCCGTGGGGTGGGTGCTGCTGTGTCTGTGTGTGGGAGGTGTTTGTCCTCAGGATGTTTCTCCCACCAGGATTCAGAAGCTGCCTCGGCTGTTGGTGACGACGTCGGATGGACATCTCTACATCTACAACCTGGACCCGCAGGACGGAGGGGAGTGTGTCTTAATTAAAAATCACAGGTAACTCTGCCTCCACTCACACCTCATACAGAGGCTGATCTAGAAAATGAAGAGAAATCTCACCTGGCAGCACAAAATGGAGCTGTAGGAGCAAGAAAGTTAGAACTGAGTTTGTGACTGGAGCTTTGCCTGATCTGACAGACAGGGCTGGGAAGCACATCAGCAGGCAGGGCCACAGGGCTTCTTGCAGGAGAAACCAGAGACATCTCAGATGCCATGGCAGCTGTGGGACATCCCAGCTTAGACTGGGCAGGCTGTGCTTTAGGAGATGTCCCCAGCAGCAGAGCTCTGACCCCTGTGGTGGCAGGAGAGCAGAGCACTTTCTCCAGACTGGAGTGGGTGCTGGAGAGCTGACTGGGGGTAGGATGGTGTAGAGTGACACAGTGAGCTTCTGTTAACAAATCCCAGTCCCAAAGCAGAGGAATTTCTTCATGGAAGGGGTTGTTAAACATTGGAAGGGTCTGCTCAGGGAGGTGGTGGGGTCACCAGTCTTGGAGTTGTTCAAGAATGGACATGGCCCTCAGTGCTCTGGTCTGGGTGACAAGCTGGTGGTGATCAGTCAAAGGTTGGGCTCAATGAACTCAGAGGTCTTTTCCAACCAAAATCATTGTGGGATTCTGTGAAAACAGAGCCTCCCCCGCCACTGTTCAGTCCATATGCAAATCCCATTAAGCACGTAACCCCCCCGCACACATCTGGGCTGCTTGGCTCCAGATGTGAAGCCTTTGGGGTGGGGTGAGATGTAACATGTGCTCCAGGCCGGGAGGTGGCTGCCAGCCAGGAAAGTGCCAGCAGCTTTTGGAAAAGCCACAAAACAAAAGCACTTCAAAGCTGCGCTGTCCAGCGCGCGCCGCCCGCAGCCCCCAGCCTTGTCATGTGGGCTCCTCTGAGCATCTGAGGGCTGAAAAGGGCCCTTGGGTCATGAGTTACATTACATCATAGGATATCTCTGCTCAAACTCTGTCCTAAACTAGCCAGGGCTGCTTTTCCCATCTAGTCTGCTCCTGTTGGAAGCCCTTCGGAGCCCCCTCGGTGATTAGAAACACTGTTTGCCTTTGTAACCTAAAGCTTTTGTGGTCAATCTGTTGCCTTCTGTTCCCATGCCAGCATTGTCCTCCAGCCGAAGTGGTGCTTTCCCTATCTCCTTCTTCACCCCCTGCTTTCCTCGTGGAGCACAATGTTCCCCTGTCCACAGCACTGCTGGGGCTGCTGCATGCCGTGATGGGGATGGGTGATGTGCTTCGAGGAGATGTGGATGCATGGGCTTGTCTTAGCTGGAGCTGGGGAGGAACAGCTGGGATCAGAACTAACTCTTCTCCCCTCTCTTGATCTGTAGCCTGCTTGGCTCAGGAAAGATGGAGGAGAACAAAGAAAATGACCTTCAGCCTCCAGTACCTCAATCTTATGCAGCAACTGTAGCCAGACAAAGTACAGTGCCTTCAACTTCGACCATGCCAGGTAAGCACCACATCTGCCCCTCCTCAGGCAGAAGCCACAAAACCACCTGGGGCAAAGTGGAAAGTGTCCCACATTCCAAGGGTTCATCCAGGATGTGCATGTGCATGTGGTGACATGTGCACTGCACGCTGAGGCAGCAGGACTTTGGAGCTCACCTGGTTCATCCTCTGCCACAAAAACAGGGCACGAATTTTCTGCTCTGCTTCCTGTGCCAGCTGTGTTCCCTGTGCTGAGCTCTGCCACAGAACAGGCCTAAGGCAGAGGAGGAACCACTCTCTGGCAGACAGCAGCTGCTGCCAGGTGTTTTCCAGGANAGGAGTTGTAGAAGTTGTAACCATGGGTGTAGAAGTTGTAACCATGGGTGTAGAAGTCAGGGCTCACTGGTTTTGTGGTGAGATTGCCTCAGAGTCTCTGAAGCTGGTGCACCTTGCACTAAACTGCTGCAGTAAAAGACTGGGTGACTATCTCATTATATTCCCAAGTGTAAGGTCCACATACAAATGCAGATCTTACTCTGAAATTGGTGCTTAGGTTCATGGCAGCAGGAGGAAAGCTGCTGCCACAGGAGCTGGCCATGTAGTTTATTCATAATCCATAGTGTCCATGGAGACACCTTCCTCTTCCTCAGCCCATGAAACCGGAGGAAGCAGCTCAGTGCTAAAAGGGTGGTGACAGTGTCTGCTCCCTGTGTGCAGCCTCTTCCCATCCCTTCCTGCAGTGACACTTTGTGTTTTCCCCTGCCCAGGTTACTCGGAGGACGGCGGAGCCCTGCGCGGGGAGGTGATCCCAGAGCACGAGTTTGCAACTGGCCCAGTCTGTCTGGACGATGAGAATGAGTTTCCTCCTGTGAGCATTCGGGACCCCTAAACCTGCAGTGCAGCCCTCATGCTAAAGAAAGAAGTAGTAACTTTCTCCCAGAAGAGATTCCATTGCCCCCTCCTTGTCCCAGCTCGCTGTGAAGACTAAAATAACAGAATGGGTTCTAGGGACAGTGCCAGGAAAAGGACAGCCCCACCAAAAAGCAGCTGGGGATGGGGCAAAAATTATCAAACCCAAGCAGAGACAGATCTAAACAAACTGGCTGAATGGTGTTCAGATCCAGACCCAACCTTTGTGCCATGAGCAAACTTCTAATATTATCAGGAATAGTTTTAATTGGAACAATTTAGAAATAAAAACTTAATACCCTGTTGCATTTTCAGTCAGTTGTGTTAGTTCATGGAATGCAACTGGAACATACCTGAACCTCACCAGTCTCTTAATTTCCAAGGTAACTGAGAAGGAAACTTCTTTTCCAAGTACAAAGATGAAAGGAATAACAGAGTTTGAAACCATTTTATGATTTTTATGTGGCACTTTCTCAGTTACCATTGGAAGGAGCTAGTGGATTTTTTCAATCTAACTTCAGCCTGGCAGTGTCTTTCTGGCTTCTATTCTGCACTCATTAATTAAGTACCTAACCCCTAATTGGACAAATATTGGTCTGTGCTATGATCTGGTTGTAATCAGTGGTGTCTTCATAGCAGTAATGCAGCAGAATATTGTAATGGATTTCAGGTTGCAGTCTTGGCAGGCTTTTGGAATTCCTTACTTCATTTTTACATATCCTGCTGTTGGAGTTTTGCCTGAAAAGGAGGAAGTACAAACCTTATCCCAGGATTCGTTCCATGTGCTGAGCTGACCTCTGTGAGGCACCTTCCTCTGAGCTGAGGCAAAGTGTTACTTAGATAAAAGGAGGCTGGCTCATGACTCCCTTTGAGCCAGCACCACCTAAACCCAGCTCAACTCACACAACCCTCAGATTATTCCTTTCCTTACCTGCAACATTCCCTGCTGCAAACCGAGAGCAGGAATTTCCCACTTGTCCAACTCCATTACTCAAGAAGGATATTTAAAATGTCTCCCTCTGTGTGCCCACAGAGAAGGTGATGGCCCAGGCCCTTGGAAGGAGCAGCAGGGACAGAGAGAAATCCTTTGTTTCCTTCTGCTAAACCTGCTCTTGAACTCGTGGTTTGGGGACAAGCAAATGCCAGCACGCAGGAATCACGCTGCTCCTGAATGAGGCTTCCTGCTGGGACTGTGCTGGATGAAAGCAGCCCCAAACCCCTGCTGGACCACAGCAGGTGCTTTATGAAATGAACTTTGATCCCTCCAAATCCTGTCCTTAACCTGACAGAGCAGTGACATGTGTATTGTTAGGGAGGAGGTGGTGTGGGAAGGGAAGGTGCTTTTCCAAAAATACTCCCTGATAAGGAGCAAATGGAGCTTCCAGATAAAGCCCCCGCTCTGGGTTTGGGGTTTGCCCCTGGCAGTGGGAGCACTCAGGATGTTTGGATGCTCTGGATTTCACTGAACTGGGCTGTTTTCTCAGCACTTGAGCTCTCCAGTCTCAGTGAAGGGGGTTTCAGGCATCGGTCACTCCTGTGCAGAGAAGGAGGGAGAGAAAACCTGACCTTATCCAACAAAAATGTTTTGACAGCATTCAGCTTTGCGGAAACATGGGAAGGGTTTTGTTTGTTTTCCAGTGTGCAACAAAAAGACTTTTAAAAACCTCAAAACTTGTGACAAAATGGAATATTCACCCGCAGCCCATGGTATGGCTTTGAACTCAGACATGGTTCTGGAGAAACAGCAGTGCTCAAACCCCACAGTTTCTCCCCATTTTGAAACCTCTTGTCTTCCCTTGACCTCAAGCAAGACTTCAGAGGCTCAGCTGTTAAAGACTGAGGAAAACCAGCTTCAGCCTGACATAAAATCTGTCAAGCACTGCCTGTTCATTAAGTGGAAGGAGGCACAGATCGGAGAGGAGATGAGGAGCCCAAGGAGGACTCGTAAAAAGTGGCCTCACAAGAGGGAACGTGGATGTTGCTGCTGCTGGTGCCAGGATTGCAGAAGGAGGTTAAACCAGTTCAGACATTCCTGCGTGGATGGGGTGGATTAAGCACTCCCAAGTCACTGCTGAGCTTGGGCAGGAAGGACTCAGGTGTTACTGAGGGGGACAGGGGGCTGAAGCCATGGGAGCCATGCTGGATGTGCAGGGAGGAGGCTGCAGAGCCCTCACTCTGCAGGATCAGAAGGTTTTACAGGGTGGGAAGAGCAAACCCAGCTCTGGCTGCAAAACTGTGGTGATTTGGGCTGTTCTCTGGTCACCTGCCTGAGCAGCCACCCCAGTTCTGTGGGTGTAGCAGGGAGTGAGGTTTCCAGAGGTGCTGGGAGCTGCTGGGGTGTGCTTTGGGCCAGGCAGGGCAGTTTTGGGGTGGTGCTGTGAGGTTTGGCAGAAGGAATCCTGCAGGATTCTGCAAGCAGCACTGCCTGTGTGCAGCTGGGGAGTGCAACCAGGGGATCTTCCCAAAACTTCTGGGATTCAGCTAGGAGGGATGATTTCTTCCAGCAGATTGGTCAGCGCTTTCCAGGCATAGGATCCATCCTGCATTTGGCTGCAGGGCCCAGAGGTGAAGGTTTTATCAGGAGAGCCATTTCATTAAGTGAGACTGCAATTAGCTCTTCAAAAGCAACTTCCCTTCACTGATCATCACTCTTAAAAAACATCTTTTTCCCCATCGGTTTTTGGCTGCTCCAAAACAGTTTGGGCAGTTTCCTGTGCTACCAAAGGATGCTGCTGCCTCTAGGATGGAAAAAAATCCAGGAGGGATCTACAACGGGGCAGAAATCAGTGCCCTATCATGGGATCCACACAGCCCTCTGCTGCTCCAGACCACAGATCTTGATACAAGAAACCAGGTTGCAGATTCATCTGTGGCTCTGTGGAACCAGTATTGGCCCAGATTCCTCCTGGCTGTTTGCTGAGTGGTGTTTCCCTCATTCTGTTGCATGGATATGGACTCTTAATTATTTTAAGTGATTATTTTTTAACAGCTGGCTGGTAGCAGAGGAAAGGCCACAGCTTTTCCAGTGAGGCTCTACTTGTAATTATGTTTTATAGGGGATGAGGGAGTTTGGCAGAACCTGGCTCCTGCCCTTGTAGCTCAGACTGGCATTTTGGGCAGCTGGGGCTTGCAGGATTAAGCCCAGCTTATCAGTACATTAACTGAGGTCCCTTGGGAATTGTGCCATCCAGTGTCAATGCTTGTGCCTGGAAACCTGGCCAGTGATGGTCCTGCAGCTCGTGGAGACAGACCTGGGAGCTGGAGCTGGCAGAGACCCTCTGCAGCAGGAGCTGTGGGTTCACATCCCTTCCAGGTCACGTCTGGCCAGGCTGGAGCTGGGACAGATCTGCCCAGGCCTCATCCAGGAGCAGGGACACTTTACCCAGGGTCTCAGTGGCAGGAATCTCCTCATCCAGGAGCAGGGACACTTTACCCAGGGTCTCAGTGGCAGGAGTAGCTGATGGGAGGTGAATCAGGGTCCTGCTGCTGCCTGTTCTTCTCTGCTCCTGCTTTACTCTGTCACTCAGAGGCTTTGCTGGTGTTCAGGCTGGGCTTTCCCTCCCTTAATCCTGTCTGACATGTTGAGTTTAACCCTGGGATCCATCCAGAGACCCCAGAGCAATGCAGGGACGCCCAGCACAGACCTTTCCCTCCAGCCACGCCAGAGCTGAGCTTTTTGGGAGCCCTCAGTGAGGCAAATGCACTGCCCAAAGCCTGGCTCTGCTCAGCCCAGTGCCAGCCAGAGGCCAGGGCACCCTTATCACTGAGCCAGATGGTTCCTGTTCCCAGGACTGTAAATTTGGGGAGGGGGAGAGCAAACAAACAAACCTCTCACCAATCTGCCTTTGAATGGAAAGTAAAACACTGCGGGACATCCCTCCCCCTGCTCCTCCCCAGTGCGTAAAACCAACTGGAAACGCTCCCTGGTGCTGGGAAAAGTAAGGCCCTTCTGTTTTGATTTTGGTAGATAATCTTGTGCCGCGGAGGTCAGCCGGGCAAGGCGAAGAGGTCATGAGGAGAAGCAAAACATCCACGCTCAGCACAGCTGCTGGGAGGTGCTTTGGAAAAGCCAGGAGTTTCGAAGAACAGATCTGTGAGTCCCCGAGATGAGAAAAGAAAAAAAAATATATGTATCAATTAAGGTGGGCCACACTTTTTTCTCTGTGTAAGTGAACACCTGGCCCTGTTAGCCCCTGTTTTAATTTGTGTCTGGGTGGGGTGTCCATGTACTGTATGCACAAGGCTCTATTTAACAAACTCTATGTTAGAACCACAGTGTAAATGCTAATTTAATCAGATTTGTATGTAACCAGAATTTTATATACCCATTTGTCCCTTTTCTAATTTATGCTGTTTTATGTGTATAAATGTACTTATAGGAAGAGATATTAAACTTATGTCTTTGTACAGTATATACAGACTATTTTAACCCAGGCAAAGTATTTTTGCAGTGATATTAGAGAAGATGCCATTTGCTATGTTGAAAGACAGAATAAAGTCACAGTCTGTCCCTGGCAGCTCCTGCTGTTCTTTTTGGGGCCCTAAAGGTGTCAGTCTGGATTAAGTTTGGGGAATGGGAAGGGTTTTGGGGGCTGGGGTGAGGGCAGCACACCTGGGTGAGTCCACACAAGTCCTCTTATGGCCAAAGAAAGATCTGGGTGTGTAAATCAGAATCCAGAATGGTTTCAGAACACCCTCACTCAGCTGCTGAGAAATCTCTGTGGTTTTTCAGGTTTCAGTTGCACCTTCATTTCTGCCTTTGCTGCTCCCCAGGCCTTTGCACCTGCCCAGAAATGGCCCCACAGGAGCTGTTTCCCTCCATCTGTGCCTGCCTTGGGATCAGCAGGAGCAGCTCCTCTGCCTGGAGCCCTGATCTGCTGGGACACTGCAGGGCAGGGCCCTCTCCCTGAGCTCCCCAAACCCCACAGTTACTCCTTTCCTCTTTCCTGCAAAGCTGATGGGGAGCAGCCCCAGTTCTCCCCCTGGCCCCTTCAGGGAACAGCCTTTCCCAAACCCTTGGATGTCACAGCACAGTCCCTGAGCTCCACCGTGGCAAGACAGGCTGAGTGTCCTTCCCACATGGATGGCAGAGTGTCCTCCCCATGTGGATGGCAGTGTCCTTCCCATGTGGATGGCAGTGTCTTTCCCCTGTGGATGGCAGAGTGTCCTTCCCCCGTGGGTGGCAGAGTGTCCTTCCCCCGTGGATGGCAGAGTGTCCTTCCCACAGGGATGGCAGAGTGTCCTTCCCCCGTGGATGGCAGAGTGTCCTTCCCCTGTGGATGGCAGCCCTCAGGGACAGCCCAGGACCCCCTTTTTTCCTTCCTTCCTTCCACAGGCAGCTGGGTCTTGCCATGACCGTGCTGATGAAGCTCAGGCAGCTGCTGGGGCAGGTGCTCCATTCCCAGAGCACTCCCCTCGTGCCAGCCAGGAATTTTCTCTCTGCAGCCACCAAACTTCCAGGGCCTCTGCAGCAGAAGGGCTGATTGCCCAGAGGCTGTGAGCCCCATCCTCCCCTGCCTGGTGCTCCCACCAGCTGCTCCTCTAAGGTTTCTTTTTAGAAGAAAACCAAGCAAATTTCCCAGAGGAATCCCCTCTCAAAGCCAGCTCTCACAGAAGGCAGTTTTAATCCAAGAGCTGTCTTTTTCCCAGATAAAGAGCCCTATAAAAAGCCTTCCACATGCCCAGGGCCCAAAGGGGACCCTCTGTGTGCTCACCCAACTCATCTCCCTCTTCCCAGCACAGAGCAAAGGGAACCACAGCCTCCTTCCCTCTCCATGGCCACCTCCAGGAGTTCACAGACACCACACTTGGGAAAGGAGCAGCCTGAGCAATTATTTGCTTAAAGACAAAGCCGTGGTGTTCTCTTTTCCACGTGGGGATCCCATGAGGATCCCAAAGCTCCGTGTGCCCCCTGGCACTGGCAGCCCACGTGCTGCACGTTGCAGCAGGGAATTGCAGCTGGATCCTGGGAATAATCTGCAACTGAGACATTGTCTGCTGCAATGTCCTGCAGAGCTTGGGTGTAAGCCCTGCTGATGGCAGGCAGCACTGCCTGGTACTCCCTGGATGCCACATCCAGAGGCTCCTGCTCCTGGATGTCACGGGCCAGGTTGAAGATGAGGGGTGGTTGGTGCCGCTCTGCCGGCCCCGTGCTGCCATCACAGGCCATGGCCCCTCCTGGGGAGGAAATGAGAGAAAAAAAACAGAGTCACAGAGGTCCAGGGATACCCTTTGTATTCCTCACCCACCCAGGATGGCCCACCCACCCCATCCCAGCTCTTCTGGTGACCCATTCCCACCCCATCCCAGCTCTTCTGGTGACCCATTCCCACCCCATCCCAGCTCTCATTGTGACCCATTCCCACCCCATCCCAGCTCTCAGTGTGACCCATTCCCACCCCATGCCAGCTCTTCCTGTGACCCATTCCCACCCCATCCCAGCTCTTACTGTGACCCACTCCCACCCCATCCCAGCTCTTATTCCAAGAGCATTTCTGAGAGCAACCCCAGGCTGCAGCACCATCCTGCAGACACAGCTCTGCACATCCTTGGGTCTGCTCTTGGTCGAATTAACCTGAGTTGGTTTTCACCTGCATCTGCAGGGGTCTAAGAATTCCAGAAGTCTCTTCCCAGACTTCCCAGCCTCTGTAGGGATGCAGTACCTGTGGTGTAGAACGCCTTGTACTGAGCCAGCCTCAGCGCCTCGATCTCACCGACCTTCCCGCCTGCGCCGCTGTTGGGGTGCAGCAGAACCTGCAGGAAGGGCAGAATAATCCCTGTCAGCCCATGGCAGGGAAAACCTGCTCCATGAAATCCACTCCCTCCCCAGATGAGCCACATCCCACCCCTGAACACATCCACAGATGTCATTCAGGCCCTGGACTCTGAGCCAGCAGCTGAGCTGTGATTGCTGAAGGGTGGGATGATGGCAAAAGGGCCCCAGGAAACACCAACATCTCCCTTGGGCTCTCCTGGCCCTGCAGGACCCTCCAAATTTACCTCCCTGTTCCAGGCAAGAAAGGGATCACAAAGGCTCTGGTGGTTTCAGCAGAGCAGGACAGGTTATCACAAAGAATGGTTTGAGTTTGAAGGGACCTCAAAGACCATCCAGTCCAACCCCCTGCCATGGGCACTGACGCCTTCCACTATTCCAAGTTGCTCCAAGCTCCATCCAACCTGGCCTTGGACATTTCCAGGGATGGGGCAGCCACAGTGGGATAACCTGTGCCAGAACCTCACCACCCTTAAAATTAAGAATTTCTTCCTAACATCCAATCTAAATCTCCCATCTTTTACTCTAAAACCATTCCCCCTTGTGCTATCACTAAATGCCCGTGTCATATTTGGGAGCCAGCGTGGTCTCAGGTGCTCTGTGTCACCTCCCTGGGTGCTCACAGCCCAGCCAGCAGTGGGGACATCCAAGGGAGCTGAACCCCAGCCTGGAGCCAGCAGCCAGCCACGAGCTGAGGGTGAGCTCATGCGAGGCAGAGGGGAAGGTGAGGTGCTGGAACATCACTCCCACATCCCTGCCGTGCGTCTGACTCACCCCGCTGTGCGAGGGCTCCCTTCCCTGACAACAGCCAGGGAACGGGGTGAGCAGCGAGGCAAGGAGGGAAGGGTGGGTCCAATCTCTCCCTTTTGGTATTTAGGACACTTGATCCACACAGGACGGCTGCTCTGGCACTGGGGAGTGAGGAGACAAGTGAGCTGGAGGCTCCAGCGGCTCCTCTCTCCGATAACATCTGCCGCGGAGCCAATGCCTTCACTGAGCCATGAGTCACTTGAGGTTTCCTCCCTGGGATTTGAGTTTAAAAGTGATTCAAGAAATTTCCACTGTGCTAAAAAATTAGAAACATCTGCTGGAGTTGTAGGCAGCTGCGGTGCCAAGTTTAGTAACAGCACTCACAGCTGATGAGAGCAGCAGTGCCTGAGCAGGTGCCCGGCACCGAGCCCTGCCCCTCAGGGAGCATTCCAGGCACCCTGGGCACCCCGAGATGTCCATCCCACACTGCCTGGCACAGAGGATTCCAGGGATCCCAGGCACCCTGAGATATCCACCCCATGCTGCCTGGCACAGAGAATTCCAGGCACCCAGAGATGTCCATCATATGTTGTCCAGAATGGAGCACCAATGAGCACCCAAAGATATCCATCCCACATTACCTGGCAGAGCACTCCAGGCACCCCAAGATATCCATCCCACACTGCTTGGCACAGAGAATTTCAGGGACCCCAAGATATCCATCCCACACTGCCTGGCAGAGAGCATTCCAGGCACCCCAAGATGTCCATCCCACACTGCTTGGCACAGAGAATTTCAGGGACCCCAAGATATCCATCCCACACTGCCTGGCAGAGCATTCCAGGCACCCTGGGCACCCCAGGATGTCCATCCCACACTGCCTGGTCTGGATGTAGCCACTATCTCATGGGACTGGTTAGAACCTCATCCAAGAAATGCCAGGATTCAGGGTAGAGGGTGATTTTCAAATGCTCTCACTTTCTTTTATTGCCCTCCATTGTAAGGTAAATTATTTGTTAAAAAATCACCTTTTGGGATTGGATTGGCTCTTTATGTTTTTGGGGGGAAAATAAGAAGATGTAAAGTGAAAGAGGTGGTGCAGTGTGAGCCTGGTACAAGGAGGAAGCTTTGCTGCAGAGTCCCCTTGTGCTGACACTCCTCAGGCAGGATAAAAGAGCTCCAAAGCAGGAATCAGCAAATATTCAAGGCCCTGTGAAGCCAAGGGACCAGAAGTGGCCCAATTCATCTGTCTCCAGCCTTAAAGCTTTGCCTGCACCTTTAACAGCACAGCTGGGATGCTGCCAAGGGCACTCAAACCTCCCTTCCTACCAACAACCACGTTCCCAAACCTCTTAAAACCCCACACTTAGAAAATCTGTTATAATTTACTGCATAATTAAGGAGCTTGTTTTGATTCAAGAAACATTCCCAGCTCTGGAACCCTTCCATTACTCCACGGCTATTATTTTAATAAATAAAAAATAGAGAAGGGGGCAGGGGGGGAAAAGTCTTTTCTCCCCTGAAAATTCATTGCTTGAACTTGGTGCTCCGGGCTGTTCACGTGCAGCTGATGGGCAGAGGGATTTACTGCCCCCGGTGCTCCCTGGAGGATGTGGTTTCTTTTTCCTGCCAACAGCCCTGGGTCTCAGCAGGACCTTGGTGTCACCCCAGCCCCGTTCCCGGCTGTGCCAGCGCCGAGCACAGCCTGGGACAGTGGGACAGTGTCACCCGGGCAGCCACACCGGGAGCTCCAGCCACCCCAATTAGGAAAGTGTGGAAATTGGGCATTGGAGTGAGCAAAGGAGCTGCTTTCAGGAGGATTTGTGTCAAGGGAAACCCTGCACGGGGGTCACTGCCGGCCGCTCGCAGGCGGGGGCTGAGAGATGGGCAGCCAGGAGGGGAGGGAGAGGGGACACGGCTGCTCCCTGTCACCCCAGGGGCTGTGGGGCCCCTCCGGGGTCACCCCACCCCATGGCAGTGCCACCCCACCCCTTGAGGGCAAGTCCATACAGTGATGGCTGCACCCTGACAGCCAGCAAACCAATGCTCCCAACAAACCATTGCTGCCTGCAAACCATCATTCCCAAAAAACCACTGGTCCCAGGAAAACAATCATCCCCAATAAACAATTCCTCNCCAGGAAGACCATCATTCCAAATAAACCATTGCTGCCTGCAAACCATCATTCCCAAAAAACCACTGCTCCTAGCAAACCACCTTTCCCAAAAAACCATTGCTCTCAGAAAACCATCATTCCCAAAAACTATTGCTCCCAGGAAAGCCTCATTCCCAGCAAACCATTGCTCCCAGAAAACCATTATTTCCAAAAAACATTGCTCCCAGCAAACCATCATTCCCAATAAACAATTGCTCCCAGGAAAGCCTCATTCCCAATAAACCATTGCTCCCAGGAAAGCCTCATTCCCAATAAACAATTGCTCCCAGGAAAACCATCATTCCCAATAAACAATTGCTCCCAGGAAAACCATCATTCCCAATAAACAATTGCTCCCAGGAAAGCCTCATTCCCAGCAAACCATTGCTCCCAGCAGCCCTGCAGTGCCCTGCTCCCAGCCCTGCCCATGCAGAGCAGGGTTAATCCTGAGGAGCAGAGCAGAGCTGGCCACATCCCATCCCCTTCCCTGCTCCATCTCCCAGTTCAGCAGAGGGTTCCATAAATACAAAGCAAATTCCAAAGCCCTGATGGACACTGGAAGCAAATCCAGGATCCCGCTGGGAGCTGGCTGCAGTGCTTGCAGGAGGGTGTACTTTAAAAGCAAAATCAGGATTCAGCCATGGGACTGCTATTGAAGACACTTTGGGGGGTGTTTTTTGTTGTTGTTGGTTCTGCAAAAATCTCACACAACACCAAGACAAATGTGTGGCCACCCTGCTTGTCCTGCAAAGTTTTTTGGGGTGAAAGGAGCTGCCAGCTTGGACAGAGCTGTGGGATATGGGGCAGGCTGTCCCAGTGGAACATTGTCACCCTGGAGCTGGGAGAAGGAGGGGTTTGTTATGCCTTGATCTGGTGCAATAAATAAATGGGTACAAGCAGGTTTGAACCCCTGGGAGCTCCCCTTCCCCACACTGCTGTCCATTTTGGGATCAGAAAGATGCTGTGCTGGGCACTGCAGGCTGCCACAAGCCTGAGCATCCCCGGGCTGGCATCCCTGGGGTCACAGACACAGCTCTGAGGCACACAGGAAGGTGCCAAGCTGCAGGCACAGGCATTTCCACCTCCAATCCCAGATTTGTGAACAAAGCACAAAACAATCTTCGATGTTTTTTCATCCCAAGTCCTTTTCCCCTGTTATCCCAAGCCCAGCCTGGCACAGCACATCTCCTGCTGTCCTTCTCCTCCAGGTAGGGGCTGACACATCCCCACTCTGAGCCTTTTTCCACCCCACTCACCTGTTTTGGCTCAGGAGGGCTAAATGCTCTCAGGAGGGGGATGTCACCGGGGGGGTGGCTCTGCCTTACCTTGTGCCCCACATCCGACCAGCCAAACAGAACTGGGGACACATCCAGGCCATCAAAGCCCCTGCTCGGGGGCAGAGCTGCCCCAGCCAGCACCACCAGCGTGGGGAAGATGTCCAGGACACTGGGGAAAGAGGGGACAGCCATCAGAGCAAGGAGTGAGGATCCCTGGAGGGTGTCCCCATCCCTCTCCAGAGAGCTCCCAAGTGCTGGAAAGGCTGAACCCAGCTCTGGGCCTGGCTTCACTCCCCTCCCACCCCAGCCAGCTGCTGGGATTCAGTCAGGATGTGCCTCTCCCTGGGGCAGGGCCACGAGGGGAGCAGGGCAGCCCCTCCCTCCCTCCTGAACCCCCTGGACACCAGCAAGGCAGGGGGTCAGTCACCCTGTGCAGGGCAGTGCCAGCAGCTCCTGGCAGCCCAGGAAATGCAGTGTGGCAGTGGCAGGGCACAGCACCAGCTGCCAGGGTGGAACAGGAGAACCCTGTGAGCCCTTCCAGTGCCAGCCCCAGGCTGTGCACGGCCTCAGCCACAACAGAGCACCCAGGACTCACCTCAGTCCTTCCCAGAGCAGGGACACAGGGAAGGGACAGGGGGCCCAAAGTCCCTCTGGCTCCCTGGGGATGCAGAGAGGGACAGTCCCTGCTTTGTCACCTGCTGTGTGAGCCCCCAGAGCCTGACTGTCCCCACCTGGCACATCCTCGTGGTGTGAAGGAGCTGTAGATGGGGTGGGATGGGGATCACCCAGCCCTGCTCCCAGCCCTTCAGAGCCTGGCACAGCCTCTCCCTCTTCCAGGGGTCCCACAGGGGTCCAGCCTCAATTCCAGTGGAATGGGAATGTCCTGCTCACAGCCCCCATGTCCCATCCTCACCCTCCACATCCTGTGAGGCACAGGTGGAACAGCATCCCTCCCTCACAGATGCAGTGACAAGGTGACCCCACACCTCTAAAAGGAGCCACCTGCACCAGGATGGCCCCAGGGGACAGCAGGACATCAGCGTGGCCAGGTGACACATCCCTGGGGACAGGAGCTGACAGCTGGCAGGGCTGAGAGGACTCACCCCACACACCTCTGGCCACAAAACCCCTGTGCCAGCAGCTCAAAGGGCTTGGCTGGGGTGAGGAAATTGGTACAGGAGGCAAAAGCACCAGGAACTGGGGTCACCAGGGTGCTGCCATGGCCCTGCCACTGTCACCACGGTTGTGCCACCACCATGGTCCTGTCCCTGCCCAGAGCGTGGTGGGAGCTGCGTGAGCAGAGACAGGAAAGAGCCCTGGGCTTAACAGCCCTTGGTTCTCCCTCTGAAGGAGTTTAAACTCAGCTGCTAAGAGACAGAGAGAACAAATAAGAACAAACAAGAACAAATAAGAACAAACACTGCTGCGAGCCCCAGCCGGCGCTCACCGGGACAGCCCCACGGCCAGGCTGGCAGGGAGGCACCCAAAAAATCACCCCAAAAATCCTGGCTCCCCACTGCAATCCCTGCAGGAACCTTGCTGGGGGCACAGCAGCTCCCCTGGGCAGCGTGGCCCTGGTCCCATGGGTGCCCAGCACCCCCAGGAGCCAGCTCCCATGTCAGTGCATCCCCATGGATGGAACCTCTGGAAAGCAACACCGGGCTGGGAGAGCAATGTAATAGAGGGCAGAGGGGGTTGAAGATTTCCCCAGCCATGGGCAGGTGTAACCCGTGGAAAAAGGCAGGAAAAATAGGATTTTGGTCAAACTTGGCATCCAAGCAAAAGCCCTACCAATGGGCACATCCTGGAGTCTGTGCTTGAGGGGAAAGGGAAAGCCACGCTGCCAACCTGTGCCCTGGCCAAGAGATTTAATACATGAAGCCACTCCAGCACCCTGCTGCCACCTGAACACCTGAACACCAAGGGAAAAGGGCCTGGCAGTGCCCAGGGACAGCAGCTCCCTGCCTGTGGGACAATGGGCACCTTGACCCCTGGGGCAGGATGTGGTGGCAGCACTGCCCTGCCGTGGTGCAGTGGCACAGGACACTGCCCTGCCTGGCCATGGCAGGGGGCAGGAGCTCTCCCCACACCCCACAGCTCAGCCAGCCTGCCCAGCCCCACAGTGCCAGCACAGCCAGCATGGTGCAATCTCCTCCTTCACCACCCTCCTGACCTACTTCTTCCATGCCCTACTTCGGGTTGGGGCAGGGAAGGGCAGAAGCACAGTGGGTGGCTCTGACAATTAAACATAATTAAGAAAAGCAGACGAGGCAGTTTTGTGCAGAGCCCAGCGTGCAGGTGCTGGTCTGTGAGGAGGCAGCAGCGTTCCTGTGCTGGTTCCAGCTCCCTGGCCCCGGGGCAGGCTCACCCTCCCTCACCCCTGCACTCCCTGGCCAGGCAGGACACGGAGCCACGAGGTCCTGGGCAGTTCCAGCAGCCTCCGTGCCCCAGCCTGGTGTTTCCATCACCCCAGGGGAAGAGGAGATTCCTGCAGATGGATCAGGCCTTCCCCTGCCCAGCCCTGGCTCTTCCCGGGGATCCCACCAGGAACAGGAATCCCAGCAGGAACAGGAATCCCACCAGGAACAGGAATCCCAGCAGGAACAGGAATCCCACCAGGAACAGGAATCCCATTCCCTCCTGCACACACACACTGCATTCCCTCCTGCACACACACACTGCATTCCCTCCCCATTCCCTCCTGCACACACACACTGCATTCCCTCCTGCACACACACACTGCATTCCCTCCTGCACACACACACTGCATTCCCTCCCATTCCCTCCTGCACACACATTTCATTCCCTCCCCACCTTCTCAGTCTTCCCCATGAGCTGGGGTGACTTCAATGTCCCTGGTGCACGTGGTCATCTTTGGGGGCTGTCCCCAAGGGTGAGAAAAGCCATCTGTCTGTCCTGTGAGCACCTCTGTCCCTCTGTGTCCCTCCACATTCCCACCTCAGGCCGTGGCCGTGGTCACAGTGGTGACCCTTTCCTGAGCATGACCCATTGCTCACGCCCCCCAGGCTGGTTCTGAGCTGCCTCCCAAAGAGGGGGTGCCCCTTCCTGACCCCAGAGCATCACCCTACACCCCTGGGCATGGCCCCATGGCAGTGCCAGGCCCTGCTGTGGGGGACACCAGCTGCACTGGGACTCCTGGGGAGCTCCAGAGCCACTTCCCAAGGACCTGGAGTGCTGCACGTGCCTCTGCTGCATTCCTCGACCTCCAGCTGTCCAACCTGCCAGACTGGAGCTGGGAAATGCAGGAGATAAGGTCTTTGAGGAGATAATCAGAATTCCTGGGCTTGGAGGCAGGGACAGGGGGATGGGATGGGATGGGATGGGATGGCATGGCATGGCATGGCATGGCATGGCATGGCATGGCACGGCATGGCATGGGCACTGATCCTGCCCATGCTGCCCCAGCTGCCCGAGGGGGCAGGGGCTGGCAGCTCTGCCCCATGGAGGACAAGGATTTAGAGGTGAAACCATGGGGTGCTACGTGCTCCCCATCCCCTCCACCAGACACCAGTGACTCAACTTTTGGCTCAAATCTTCTCTTGCCTGCAAAAATCCAGCTCCCAGAGCTGCCCTCGGGCCGTGGAACAAATGAGTGTCTCCAGCTTAGGACCTCAGAAACACCCAGCACTGCCCCAGGGTCCACCAGTCAGGACCTGCTTCCAGCAGCTGGGACGTTCCTTCCCAACCCCCAGCAAGCCCCAGCACCCTGTGTGCTCCAAGGATGGAAGGGCATAGGGCATCCCAATGGCCAGGAACCCCCAAACCCCTCCAGCCTGACCCCCAGCACCGTGGGGACCCATCAGGGATGAACGGGGACCTTCCCCCCACACTGCCCCAGGCTGTGCCCCATATCTGTGCCAAGGAGGGCTGCAAGGAGAGCTGCAGGTTCCACATGAAGGGGTGCAAGTGCTGCAGGGGACAGGGGCAGTGCAGACCCTCCCTGCTGCAGGAGAGGTGCGGGGGCAGCAGCCCCTTGCCCTGGCAGCCGCTGATCCCGGCCCGGCCGCATCCTGCAGGGATTGCCAGCGCCATCCCTCCCCACAACCGCACCCTCCTCCACATGAAGCCGTCCACAGACCACAAAGCCTGAGCCTGCTCCTTGCTGGGGAGAGAGAGGACATCGTCATCTTTTAATTATCGGGAGGCCCTTGGCCGCGGCGGCCGGGAGCACACGGAGCCGGGTGGCTGCGAGCGCCAGCCTCACAAAAAGCCCTTTCAGCTCCTCTCGGCTCCAGCACTGAGTCTCGGGAGAGGACAAAAGTGCAGCCTGGCACGAGGCAGGGAATAACCAGGGCGGGCAGCTGCCGTTGCCAAAATCCAGGTGATGACCTGGTGTGGGGATGGGGGGTGCTCCCAAATGGGGCCACCCCGCTCCCCGAGGGGCTCTTACCTGAGCAGAGTGGGGCTCACCCTCCCGGCAGGGACACGGCCAGGCCAGTACGCCAGGGCTGGCACCCTGTGCCCTCCTTCCCAGGTTGTTTGCTTCGCTGAGCTCCCACCTGCAGGAGAAAGGGGCAGTGTTCAGCATCCTGCTGATCCTGGAAAACCTCCTGAGCCCAGAGCTTCCCTGGGAAAGGAACTGTTCAGAGGCAGAGATGGTGAAAATTACCCCAACGGAGGATGGTTTCACCGGGCCAGGGAAGGGAGAAGAACCACAGAAGTTTTTCAAAGGGAAAGGGAAAAGAAAGGGGTCTCAACTGGGCACTGGTTTTGTTTCTCTGCTCCAGTGAGTGATGAGAAATGCAGCAGCTGCCAGAGCCAGTGCAATTCCATCCACTTTTGGTGCCAGGTGAGAGAATGGAGCAGGCAGGAAATGTAGGAATTTATTCCAGGGGCTTCTGTCCTCTGCAGGGCTCAGCACCAACAGCCCCCCCCCAGCCTGCTGGAAACCTGCCTCATTAAAAATACCATCCTGCTAATAACCCTCCTGCCAGCTAATGAACCTGATCCATCCTTTCCTTGACAGCACCCAAAGCCTGCTCTGCCCTTGGATTTGAGATGCACAGGGAAGCTGCCCAGCCCCTGAACACCAAAACTGGGGTGCTGAACACCAAAACTGGGGTGTTGAGCCCCAAAATGAGAGCAGCAAGCATCAAAAGGTCTGGAAGGGTCTTGGAGAGCCTCTGCCTTGGCTGCAGCCCAAAGAGCCCCAGGCAGCTGGAGGGGGAAGGGGCTGGGAATGGGGCAAAGAGAAAAATCCCAATGCGATTCACCGAGCGAACTTCCCAGGATCAGCCTTTGTGCGCTGCCTTTGAGCGTGCACATGGCAACGGCACTCGCCCCGAGCCATTTCCTCCGGGCACAGCCAAGAGAGTCCCTGTGCTGTCCCCAGCCCGGCCCGGCCTCCCCAGAGTCACTGCCCGGTGCCACCGCCTGAGCCATGTCCCCAAACAAGGCTGCTGTGCCCACAGGGACACGAATGGCACAGGTGCCACAAGGATTAACCCAGGGAAAAGCTTTCTGAGCCTGGCACAAACCAAGCACATCCTCAACCTCTCCCATTCCCCACCCAAATTTTGGTGTTTTCCCCCCGCTGCCCTCAGACACCCCAGGAAATCACAGCAATTACAGCAATTAATATCAATCCCCATCTCTGCACACATATTGAAAAACTCATCCTCCTGGATGAGTTTCCAGGGGTTTTCCAGGCATGGTCAGGGGGCTCTGGAAGGACATCAGAGGGATATTTCCTGACCAAGCCACCCCAGCACCTCTGGCTGGTCAGGTCACAGCAGCCTGGGAATGAGGTCACATTAACACTTTGGGAAGTAAACAGGGCTGAAACACCCAAAGCCAAGCAGGGAATTTTCTCCAGAGTGGGGATGATGCAGCCCTGCCACTGTGGGGACTTTCCAGGCTTTCCAGGAAAGCTGAACTGTGCATTCCCGTGGTGGGATGAAAACCTTGGTGCCACCACACACACAGCAGGTCCTCAGCACAGGGACACCAGGTCTGGAACTTCCCCAACCTGCCTCAAAACAAGCCCAGCATCACATCCCCAAAATGTTTCTCTCTCTCAGTATCCCCTCCTGGCTGAACTCTTGACCCCGAGGTGGGAGAGGAGTTTTTGGGGTGGGCTGGGGGCTGTGGGAAGCACAGAGAAAGGGGCAGCAGCCATGGACATGCTGCTCTCTCCCTACTCCAGTGACTGCCTGAAATCGATGGAAAACAGCCCTGGAATTTGGGGTTGGACCCTAAAACAAAAGATGGAGCTACAGGAAACAAATAGAAACATGGAGAAACATACAGAAACATGTGAGAAACATACAGAAACATACAGAAAGATGTAGAAACATATAGAAACATGTAAGAACATGTAGAAACACCTAGAAACATGTTAGAAACATACAAAAACATACAGAAAGATGTAGAAACATATAGAAACATGTAAGAACATGTAGAAACACCTAGAAACATGTTAGAAACATACAAAAACATACAGAAAGATGTAGAAACATATAGAAACATGTAAGAACATGTAGAAACATATAGAAATGTGTTAGAAACATATAGAAAAATATGTAGGAACATATAGGAACAAAAACATGTTAGAAACATACAGAAACATATAGAAACATTTGGAACACGTAGAAATCTATAGGAACATGTAGGAACATTCAAACAAATAAAAACATATAGAAACATATGGAAACTTATGGAAATGAATAGAGCCAGGAGCAGTCTGTCTTCCCCTGCCCTGCTACTCCTCAGGGGTTCTTCCCTGACAGGGACCAACCCCCCCAGGCTGGGCAGGCTGAGTACCCCCCTGAGCACCCCACCCAGCACCCCCCTGAGCACCCCCCGACCATCCTCCAGAGCACCCCCCTGACCATCCCCCAG
>VWYP01026930.1:170857-201078 GCA_013400435.1 Pycnonotus jocosus | reverse complement strand
TATTTTGGGGTGTTCGGGGTGTTTGGGGCTGTTTGGGCTGTTTGGGGTATTCGGGGTATTTGGGGTGTTTTGGGGTGTTCGGGGTGATTTGCAGGGCAGCCAGGGGCTGGGAAGGGGCCGTGTTGTGCCCGCCCTGTTCCCGCAGTTTCTGTACCAGCTGCTGGCGCTTGTGACCCTGGGTTGCTCAAGAGCAACAACCCGGGGCCGCCAGCGGGGTTTGTTTACTAGAAAACTGAGGTTAGGATTTCATGCCGGGGCCAGGAGAAGGAAGGGCTCTGGGAATGGGACAGAGCCAGCGCAGTTTGCCCAGGGAAGGGTCAGGAAATGGAGAAGGAAGCCCCTCAGAGCTGACCCCGGGCAGGGAGAGCCGAGCCTGGCACGTTAACACCGCGTAATACAAGCAGAAGTGGGAAACGCCTGACTCATGGATGTTTCTGCCTGCCCCGGCCGAAATAAACCCACCGAGCAGATGGCTTGGCCGGAAAAGGAGGAGAGAGTGAAAAAAAACAAAACAAAACAAACAAAAAAAAAATCCCCAACAAAACGATGGAGAGAAAGAAAAGCAAAGTCCCGGGGTGCAGGGAGGATGGTGGGTGCAGGGAGGATGGTGGGTGCAGGGAGGGTGGTGGAATGGTGGGTGCAGGGAGGGTGGTGGGTGCTCTGCTCCAGGCAGGATGGGGATGGGGGCTGTGAGACCCCGATGGGGCAGAGAGCAACATCCCATCTCCAAACCAGCACACTCACCCCAAGCTCCAGGGTAATGGGGACCCCAGCCCAGCCCCCGCAGCAGTTTTGGGGGAAACTTGAGTGTTTGAAGGAAAATACTGGCACTGGGGTGTGCTCAGCAGCCAGGGAAGGGCTGGGGGTGGAATGCTGCCTGTGTCCCCTCGATGTCCCCCTGCTTTGTGGAGAACCCCCCCCTGTGCCCCCGGGCACTGGGACCCCCCCACGCTGCCAGGTTACCTCGCTGCCTCTGCCAGGCACCCACGAATGGCCCAAGGCGTCCTGCCAGCTCACACTTCTGTGCCCAGGGGCCATTGTCACCTGCAAGAGAAAGAAATGTCCCCATGAGAGACACCAGGACCGCAGGGGACACTCCACAGTGCGAGGGGGGGTAGGCAAGGGCAAGTGACCCTTCCATCCCTCTTTGCCACCCCTGTGACGCCTCCCCACACGAGCAAGAGCAGCTGGTTGATGGATTTTGGGTTTTAGCAGTTTGTTTGCAGGGGCTGAGCGCGGCCAGGCCAGGCCAGGGGGGGCACGGTGCCACCAGCTCTGGGTGTTAATGAGCGGCCGAGCGGTTCCTGTCATCAGCAGCAAGACATCCTCATTAGGGAGGCTGCTTGGAGAGAGGATTTGGGCTTCTTAACGAGCGAGGATTTGCGGTTTAATTAGTCCCGGCCCCAGCGCTCCAGCCCTGCAGCTGGGGGAGGCGGCAGGGTGGGCACCCAGCAGGGTGGGCACCGCAGCCTGGGACCCCCGTGCCCACGCTGGGACCACCAACCCATCCACAGAGCAACGGGAGCACCCAGGGCAGGGGACATCGAGGGCAGGGACATCGAGGGCAGGGGACATCGAGGGCAGGGACATCGAGGGCAGGGCACAAACACAGGTCCCGCCCCCACCTCCAGGCGCTGTCCCCAGTGTCACCCCCAGGCCGCTGTCCTGCTGTACCTGTGAACCACAGCAGCGTGCTGCCCCTGCCCAGGCTGTCAGCGAGCTCCTTTATCCGTCCCACCAGCGCATCCATCTCGCCCAGGGAAGCTCCGTAGATGCCCCTGCCCGGGGCGGGGGGCAGCGGGGGGCTCAGAGGGACGTGCATATGGGCCAGGGCCAGGTACAGGAAGAAGGGATGTCCACTGTCACTGCGCAGGGGACAAAGGGAGAGCGTTCAGCCTCCAGGGGAAGGCAGTGGCAGGAGGTCATTGGGGTGGGGGCACTGCTGAGCCTGGGCACACAGAGCAGCGGCCCTTCCACCCCTGCCTCTGCCGCAGCTCCCAGGGGCACAACCAGCCCAGCTGCAAACCCTCCGGGCACCCCTCTCCTTCCAGGGAGGGAGCTTGGCTGAGCTGAGCCACTTCTCTGCTGCTCCTGCTTAAATCTCTCCCCACTGTCCCCCTGCTGTCAACTGGGATGGGTTTGCCCCCTCCTCCATCTCCAAACACCCCACGCTGGTGCACCCACACACCTCCTTCTCCTCGCTCAGGGGGCCCATTTTGGCCCTTTATCCCCCTCCCCAGCAGGTGCCCGGCCTCGCTGGTGCTGTGGGCAGAGGATGGGTCACACAGGGCACCCACAGCCCGCTGGGCACGGCCTGGGCAGCGCCCACAGCCCCGCACAGGGAGCGCGGTGAGCGCTGCCCCGCCGCCTGCTCGCCCCTCAATCATCACAGGACACGTCCTGTTTGCTTGTTTACAGCTATATTTATCTGCTCCGACGAGGCCTGCTCTTCCTCAGGGACCTCGGAGGGGAAGGGTGGGATGGCCAGCGGCGGGGAGGGGCCGGATCCCGGGGACGTGTCCCCGCCAGCGCACGCCCCCGGCTCCGGCCGCCCCACCGCTGCCTCCTGGAAGCTCTCGGGGCCCTTCCAACGTGAATTTCGGCATTTCCTTCCTCTGCCCGTCACCCACCTGGGGTGGAAAATGAGTAAAGCCCATCCTGCCCGGAGCTGCTGCATCCCCTCCGTGGCTCCGTGAAGGGCTCTGTCACCCTGGCACCCTGCCTGTCCCTGCAGGACTTGGGGGAGAGGAGAGCTCCTGTGCCCCTCGCAAACTGCACTTGGAGACCTCTTCCCGTGGGATGGCAGAGCCCCTGGAGCAGGGAAAGCTGCTCCCCCTGGCTCTCATCCCACCCGGGAGCACCACTCCAGCATGCAGAGGGGCCGGTGGCTGTGATGCTCAGCTGAACATCCCTCTCGTTTGCCACACGGACACCTCGGAATTGTCCTGGAGATTCAGCAAACGTTTAATCAATAACTGAAGACAGGAGTCCCTGACTTTTGCTCCCATGCTCGCTTGTGCTCGAGCAGTGCCACATCTCACTGTCACAAATTGCTGAACCTTGACTGGTTAAAAAAAACCCACGGGGATGGCAAATCCGGTGTTCTTTTGTTGCCCTGTAATGAATGAGTCAGGCAGGGGAAAACTGGAATAAGCCATCAAAGAGAAGGGGAGAGAAGGTAGGCACCTGCTTAATCCTGTTCTCCATGAACGCAGATAACCCCAAAACGCTGCTGGGAGTTTAAAGGGTTTTTCCTATTAACCCTGAGCGTACACACTTGGTTTCACAGCCACAGAGTATCCTGGCAGCCCCGAGGGCTGGGGGTTTGGCAGGAGAAGGGGTTGCTGCTGCCCCACAGCTCTGAGCCTGGGTACCCTCAGCATCCCAAAAGTGGCCAAGCCACCCCATGGCAAATCCTCGGTACCCAAAGGGATAAACGACAGGTCTTGTGCAACAAAACAGCACCCAGCTTTATAAAGAGCCATTTCTCCATGTGCTGCTCCGTGCCCAGCCCTTCGTTCACCTCTGTTACACAAACCTCACCCCAAGGAGCCGCCTTCCCCGGGCCTGCGTTATCCCGGGATGCAGGCAGGGGATGGGCTCAGACAGGGCTGCCCGGCAGCGCTTCCTCTCCTCACTCGGCAGGGAGGCATTTTGCAAAGTCACAGCTCGTAATCCGCCAATAATGGGGATTAAAATCACACAATCCGTCAGCAGGGCTCGGGGGCGTCATCCGGAGGAGCCGCTTTGCTCCTTGGGGACAAACACACCCGGGCACCTCCTGTGCCGTGAGGCTGAGGGAGGCAGATCCTGGAACCCAGCGATCTGAGAGTGCTTCATCCTCAAAATGGATCCAATCTCACACCGGGGCGTGTTCAAACACCTCTGGGTGCTGTTCTGGTGCCACCCTGAGCACCATTGTTCACAGCCCCTGCCAGCACTTCACACGCATGGAGGCACCTCCAGCACCCCATTGGCACCTCATCCCCAGGGATGCAGGGATGGACAGACCACGGCAGCGTTTCCTCCCTCCCATCCCCACTGCCCTTGACATCACGCACATTCCCCCCAGGAAAGAGGCACAGTCCCATTCAAAGGCTTTGACTTTCCTCAAAAATGCTGGGTTTAAAAACACTCAACCCTTTAGAGGACACCAGAAGAGCCTCAGTGCCTTCTCCAGCAGGAAACCAATGCCATGGACACCC
The DNA here is from genome assembly GCA_013400435.1 of Pycnonotus jocosus. Classification (NCBI taxonomy): domain Eukaryota; kingdom Metazoa; phylum Chordata; class Aves; order Passeriformes; family Pycnonotidae; genus Pycnonotus; species Pycnonotus jocosus. Next base: position 196,873 of record VWYP01026930.1, on the reverse strand, counting down.
CAAAATCTGAACCACGGGGCAGCCCCCATCTCCCCTGGCATTGCACCAGCACCATGCAAAGGAGCCCTGCAGTGACCCAGGAGCTCTCCTAGCTAAGGGGACACCCCGGGGACAGTGGGTGACCCTCACCTGGCCCTCTGGATGAACCGTGCTGCCTCCTCCACGTAGCGCCTGGCCAGGCTGCCGAGCTCCACGGGCTGCTGGACGATGGTGGTGTTCTCAAAGAGAGGCAGGGCAACCTCTGTGTAACAATCCTTCCTCACCACCCTGCTGGGAAGAGCCACCCCAGGCTTGTCACCAGAGCAGGAACAGAGCCTGGCTGTTCTCCTGACCTCCAGAAAGCCCAGGAAGGGGGGACAAAGGGAGCAGTGACAATGTCCCCATGGCATGGGGTGCTCCCAGCCTGCATCCTACAGGGGGAAACTGGGTGCACAGAGCATGAGGGGAGGTGACCACAGCCACAGGGATGGGGACACTGCTGCAAACACCCACACCCCCCATGCCAGCCCTGTGCCAGCCCTGTGCCAGCCCCATGCCCGTACCTGGCAGCGGTGCCGTGCCGCGGGCAGGGCGGGCAGGGTGGCACGTTGTACCCAGGGCTGTCTGTGCAGCCCATGTCGTGGCTGTAGGGGATCCCAAAGTAGAAGTCGAAGCCTGAGAGGCAAGTGAGGGGTCAGAGGGGTCAGGGTGGCCACAGGGCCCCCAGCTGTCCCCACTGGCACAGCCCTTACCACGGGAGTTGGGGTGATGGCGGCCGTGGTGTCCCAGGTGCCACTTGCCTGTGTGGAAGGCACAGAACAGCATTTCAGAGGTGACACAGCTCTTGCCACCAGCAGCCCTCACCCACAGTGAGGTGCCTGCAGTGCTGGGGGCTTTAATCAAGCTACAAGAAAGGCTCCTTGTTTGTGCTGGCCGCCATTCCAGAATGCCGTCTATTTTTGCAGAAAACCCAGAAAAAATGCATAAGGTATCTCATGCCTGTGCAAAGCGACTGTTCCCAGCCTTAAAAGGCTCTTTCATGTGTTTGTGTTCTGAGCAGACAGCTTCCTATCCCCTCCCTAACAGCCAGCTTCATCCCCTGACCTCCAGCACGCTCTTGCTCCCACCTAACATGCTGATCCAAGAGGGAGAACTGCACAAACTGGAGGGGGGGATGGAGAAACAGAGGGATTTTCTGCCAGCACAACAGCAGGAGCTGCAAGTGCAAAGGTCTTGTGCCAGCTGAGGGGGACCCAGAGTGACAGGAGGGTGCCCAAAGCCACCAGGCCAGTGGCACTACCCACAGTGCAGGATGGCAGAGGCGCCGAGCACAGCCCTGTGTGCCAAGGAACACCCAGCACATTCCTGGTGAGCTAAAGCATGGAGAGATTAGCTGGAGAAGCCTGGATTTCCGGCAGCACCATTGAGAAGGAAGATCCCAAGCTTGGCATTGCCAAACCCAAGGGGGATGTGTGAAATCTCTCTCACGTGATCCTTTAGGTTCTCCTTTCACTCGCCAGCCTTTCACACAAGTGTCTCCTCTGCAAGGGCACCTCTGTCACCCCTGTCACCTCCCCAGCTGCCCCCTTGGCACTCTGGGCATTACCTATAGCCCCTGTGCTGTACCCAGCCTCCCTCAGGACCTCGGCCAGGGTGGTCTCGTTGAGGGGGAGGCCCCCAAGGGAGGTGATGGCGAAGTTGTGGGTGACCCCATTGCGCAGCCCCAGGCGCCCCGTGAGCAGCGACGCGCGGGACGGGGAGCACGTGGAGGCAGCTGAGTGGAAATCCACAAACCTGCAAAATGAAAAGATCCTTCAGCTCACAAGACCCCTCTATAACACTGCCCTGTCCCTCCCTGCTCCCCTGCACGCTTCTCCTTTTGCTCTGGGGATGAGGGTGGGGAGTGGGAGATGAAGGTTCCAGCAGGGATGGATGGATGGATCTGCCCCCCAAGGCACCAGGCTCTGGCTGCCCTCCCCATGCACCCAAACCCACACCAATGAAATCCCTTCACCTGCCAGTCCCACAGGGCTGAACTCCGCTGTGCTGCAGGACAGAGCAGCCAGGGATGCTGGGTGAGGGCAGGGAAGGGGGACAGACATTACCTTGTTCCTTCAGCAGCCAGCTGATCCAAATGTGGGGTCTCCTTCGTCTCTGCCCAGTTGGCACCCAGATCCCCCCAGCCCACATCATCGGCCAGGATGACGATGAAGTTGGGCTGCCTGCTCACCACACAGGGAGCCCAGAGCCCCACCAGCACCAGGGTGAGCACCAGCACCGCCCATGGGGACAGGGATGGGGTCCCCATGGTGCCACACGTCCCCTCCTGGCCACGCTGCAGCACCGGGGGTCTTCCCCAACCCCCCCCTGCTGTGTCCCTGTGGATGCAGCTGAGCTCTGCACGGGCTCTGTCCCCTCCTCAGCCGGTCCCGGACGGGGGCTGGGGTCTGGGTTTGCTCCCTTGGCTGCCGACCGAGCTGCGACACCTCCTCCGCCTTTCACACCCAGGCACAGCCGATATTCCCGAAATCGGCGCCAGCAAAGGTGTTATTCTTAGAAGTCAAAAAAACACCCTTTGAAGTCACTGTCACCCTATTTATATCTTTCCTTCCTTCCTGGTAAATATCTAATTAGGCACCAAACCGAAGCGGTATTTTCCCCTCCAGGAGCGGGTTCGATCCGCCGCCGCGGCAGCTCCTCTCCTCCTCTCCCCTCACCGCAGCCACAGGGATGTTTGTGTCCAAAAACGGCTCCTTCCCTGCAGGCTGAGCCCCTCGGCCTCTGCGTGGAGAAGAAACTGCTGGGGCTCTCTCAGTCCATCCTGCACCTCCTTACATCATCTCCTGTGCAAGGGAAACAAAACACTCAGGACATGGGGAGCGCTCCTGCATCCCAGCCCAGGGCAGAACACCCTCTCCACCTTCACACTGTGCCTGTGAAGTTGTTCTGCTGCCTGGTTCAACTGGAAAGGACTGGGAATACAGAGTGCCCCTCTCCTGCACCCACTGCTCAGGCTGGGATGGTTTCCTGTGCTGCTGCCATCCCATCCATCCAATGCTGCTGCCATCCTGTGCTGCTGCCATCCCATCCATCCCGTGCTCCCTCCTGCTTGCCAAGGGCTTTCTCCCAAGTGCTGCAGGGGGCACAGCCCCACAAGGGGGACATTCAGGGCCCTGCCTTCACTTGTGACAACTGACAAATAAAGGTCATTGTCTAAATTTAGCTCTGCTCCCCTGCCCCAGTGCTGGCAGAGCAGGGAGCACAGCCCAGCAGCCCCAGAGGTGAGGGGGCAGGAATCCATACAAACCCAGAAGGCAAAAAACCCCAGGAATACCCAGGATAAAGCCCATCCAGCTGCTGAGGGCAGGATTTGGCCTCCAGAGATGGAAAGGTTCAAGGACAAACCCTCCAAGGACCAATGGCAGAGACAGAGCTGTGGCAGAGCTCCACGGAGCAGATGGAGCTGTGGAATACGATGTCTTGGACACAAAGTTATGGCCAAGAGGGGATGAAGATGCAGAGATCTGCCAAAATCCCGCTGGGTCCTGCACCAGGAGCTCTGCACTGGCTGTGGGGATCTGTGCCTGGCTTGGGGATGGCCAGGACCCAGCTGTCCCCAGTTGGTACCAGCAACCTTGGGGTAAGAACATGGCATGAGGGAGGCAGCACCCAAGGGATGGTCAACACAGCCAAGCAGGACAACATCCATGAACACAGAAAGGGAGAGTGGAGAAGGCAATGCTGGGAAACAAAAGAGAAGAACAGGACAAGAGCAGGCAGGAGAGGGAATACGATGAGCCCCATCTGTAGGCCAAGCGGTTTGTAGCTTGCAAAGTAAATTATTCCCAGGTTTTGCTGTTCACATCTTTAAAAGCTTTGGGCTGTCACTTGGATCAGCAGCTCCTGGGCTGTCAGCAGAGCATTGCAGTGATCAGAGAAGTGGCTCCATTCATAATTCATAGCCCAGAGTGTTAATTTATGAAGCCTGGAGGCTCTCGGTACATCAGCTAATGGGGGTGGGATGTGCTGGGTGGTGGAGCTGAGCTGTGGGAGGGGGCTCAGCTGTGGGAGAGGCTGCTCAGCCCTGCCCCAACAAAGCCCAGCAGCTCAGGTCCTGTTCTGCACCCTCCTGCATCCCCACAGCTCCAACAATTGAGATTAGGTCTCTGGACACGTTTGATGGCAGCTAAGTTGCCTTCACTTTCAAAACAAAAATTCCTTTGCAACTTCCTTGGATTTCTTCATGGATGGGGACCTGAAAGGAGCAGCTCTGCTCGGGTCCAACACCCCCTGCTCAGGGGCTGTGCCAAGGACAGCACAGAACTGAGCCACCAACTTCACAGTGCTCAGGTGAACACAGAAAGGGAGAGTCCCAATCTCAGCCCCATCCCAGCCCCACATCTGGGACTCTCCACAATTGAGCGGGATATCACCCTCTGCTAGAATTGGGGCTCGTGGAAAAATAAAGCACCCAAAGTTGAGCTGAGCTCCTCAGGTGATTGATGTTCAGGTTTCTGGGAAGACACACCAGCTAATCCTGCCCTCTGGCACCTCTGCTGGCACCCAGCAGCTCCCAGCCCCTCCCAGGCTGAGCGTGGTGTCTGTGCCAAATCCCAGACTCTCCAAACATCCTCCCAGCAGCACCATCCCAGACCCAGTCCCACTCCTGAGGGGCAGCTCTGCACCCCACAGCGTGCCCCAGGGACCCCCCAGCTGCACCTGCAGCCACACAGAAAAACCCAGCACACCTCAAAGCAGCCGAAGCCACAAAGCTCTGTCCCTTCCATTTACTCTGGGGAGGGATGCCAGGATGACACAGCTAACAAAAACAACCCAAACAATTTTCAAAGGACACTCTCTCCTCCCTAAATTACAGGGAAAGTCTTTCAGGGCTCAAATCCATGCATTAGCATCAGACAGAACTTCTTGATCCCTGATGCTCAAAGGCCGTTTGAAGGCGAGGAACACGGCCTGTGGAACATCCACATCCAGACCACATCCATGAGTGTGAGGCCATCCCTTGGCATCAACCCTCTGCACTCTGAGCCCTCTCTGACCCTTTTCAGATCAAATTCTGGGCTGTGCACATTCCCCTGGAGGAGGTGGGATGAACCCCAGCCCCTGTTCAGCGCTGCACCAGGACCTGCAGCCCCTCTGTTCCCCTCCACCCGGAGCTGCCTGACCGACTTTCAGCTGTTCCTGCAAAACCCAAAATGACTCAGGAGAGATTCCCCAGGCTGCCTGTGGCAGGAACACTGCGGCACCTCGCCTTGTGCCAAGCAGGAAACACTGCCCAGGTGGCTGGATGAGCTACCTGGGAGGAATCACTGCCAGCATCCAAGGCTTCCAGAAAACTGGTGTTGGCAGCGTGCGCCTCAGCTGGACAGGGCGCACCTGGGCGTCACAGCACGCACCTTGGACCAGGGGAGGACTGAACAAATAAATAACCTTGCCTTCTGCAAGCCAGGCAAGGCTGCTCACGGGAACCTGGAGAAGTCCAAACCAGACAAACCAGTTTAGAAAAGGCCCAAAGCCTCTCTCCAAGCAGGACACCCCCAGGCTGGCCCCAGTGTAGAGGAGGGGAGATGCCTCTCTGGGATGTCACTGCTGGCAGTGCCACCACAGAGGGGTCACCCGCACTGCTGGCACCATCTGTCATGTATTTATTACACATTAACCAGAAAGTTTACAAATCTTGGGGCCGCCATGATCATTTTCACATTTTTCACATTCTTTCACATTTCACGCCTGCCTGGAGAGCAAAGCAGTGGCTGGAGCCCAGAAAAACCTGCAGCCCTTTGAAGCACACCCAGCTGTGCTGAGCTGGCCTCCTGCCAGCTCCCAGGGCTCACAGCCCACCCGGGATGTCCCAGCTCTGATCTCCAGCCCAAACCCACCCTGCTGAAAGTCCCAACAGGGTCCCCATCCCGGCCACGAGGAGCAGGGAGAAAAGGACATGGCAAAGGATGAGACATTCAGACCAGAGTGGGTACCTGCTGTTATCCAGGAGCTCCCAGGGTCACCCCTTTTGCCAGCTGGGGTCAGGGAAACTGAGGCAGGCAAGCAGAAATGATGGCTCAGGCTGTGCTGACCCCAGAGCTGCTGAGTGATGTGGGATGGGGACATATCCCCATGGTGAGGCTCTTGGTGCTATGTCCATCCACAGCCTGGAGGGGATGGATGGCAGGGCAGACAGGCTTTCAGGGGGCAGAAAAATAAATCTGTGTTTTGTTTGCAATTTCAAATTACAGAGGTTTTGATTTGAGCAGAGAAGGGCAGCAGATACCAGGTGAGGAGTGTGCCCGTGGGGCAGAGGGGCAGGAGCTCTGTGTGTGCCCCCTTGGGCCTCCCCAGTGCTGGCATGTTTACCAGCAAAGCTCCATTCCCAGCACAGCCGCCCTGACAATGCTCTGAACACAGTCAGGACTTCATTCCAGGAAAAAGGTTTTCTACTGGAATAGTTTATACTAGTTCTCCTCACAGAATAAGCAGCACCGACAAAAACATACTTCTGCAGATTTACCAGGATTCCTGCCAGCTCCTGGGACAGGAGAATGTTTTTCACCCATCTCTCTGCTGGGTCTTTCAGAGAAAACATTTCACATGCCGAGCAGGACTGGGCAAACCCCAGCAGAATAAATGAACTGGAAGTCCCTGAACCATCCGGCGGCTCGGAGCAGGGGCCCGCGCTCCCCTGCTCTTTCCAGCCTGCCCTGTTTTCCAGCTCCCGGCTGATTTATGCCCACAGACAGGACGCTTAGCTCTGCTTCCCTGTGGATCACAGAGCCCTCAACCAAGCAGCCGTGCTCCCGGGCTGCTGGAGTTCCCGGGATGATGAAGAGGCACGTCCCGGTGCAAGCGCTGCCAGGCACGGGACAGAGTCACAATGGATGTGCCGGGGAAAAGGAGCCCAGCCAGGCACAGCCAAGCCAAGCCAAGCAGCAGGGAAATCTCCCCAAAGTGGGCAAAAAATATGGGGAAAAAAAAAGTTGGAGAGGCTGCAGCTGTCCTATCCCTGTCCCCCCAGTGCAGCCCCCACTGCTCCCCAAAGCCTCATTGCTCTTGGAGAGCCCAGAGGAAAGGAATGGGAAGGTGAGGCAGAGACAGATGCAAAGCACTGACAAGAAATACCAAGGAGCAAATCTCTTTGGGTTTTTCATGCCAAAGATATTTGCATTCTTATTTCTTCCCTGCAGGCACAAACCTCTTTTGTTGTCCCACAACCACTTGCACTGTCGCTAAGGGAAGAATTTCAGCACGGGGAGGGTGACCCATTCCCAAGGCAAAGCTTGGATAACGGGGATCTTGGCTCTGCGAGGCCAGAGGGGTGCTCACCCTTTATCTGCAGCCCTGAAAGGCAGGGCGTGGATAAAGGACAACCACTCCAAAGGTTCCCTCAGAGGAAAGGGTTCTCCTGTGGGGCAGGGAGAGAGGAGGCTCTCAGGGCACACTCCCATGGATTTCTGATGGATTTCTGATGGATTTCTGATGGATTTCAGAAGGATTTCAGAAGGTTTTCAGCTCGTTCAGGAAGGGACTGTGAGGAGTGAAGCTGCTGAAACCTCCCTGAGAGCACCAGCACTTGGCTGTTGGGCCAGCATTGCCAAGAGAAACCTGCAGCAGCTTTCCCAAAGTTCCCGAGCAAAAGCAACGATTTGCCTCATTTTGGGGGAATCTGGAGAATTTTGCCCCAGCTACCTGCTGCCCTCAGCTGTGTTGTCCCACCAGCAATCCCATGAGACAAAGGAAGGGAAAAGCAGCAGCAAGGACTCTGGCCAAACCAAACACTGCAGCCCAGGAACATTTTAACCTGGGTGCTTTCTCCAGGAGTTTGAACCAGGATCAGCAGGTTCCACATTAACCCAGCACACCGTGCTGGGGTCCTGGGCCAGCACAGGGGGCAGAACCCAGGAGGGCAGGTGAGGAGAGATGTGGCCACCCATCCACCCACTCTGACCCCTCTGCTGTTCCCCACAGGCAGAAGTCACTGGCCCAAAAGCCACAAGGAAAGGTGCAAGGCTCCAAATCCTCCTGGCAGCCTCCATCTGTGCCCAGCACACGGAGAACAGGAGCAGGAGGCAGCAGCAGCAGCGAGCTGAGGCTGCCAGAGCTCCAAGAGAGTTTGGACAACGCTCTCAAGGACAGTGTGGGATTTTTGGGGGTGTCTGTGCAGGGCCAGGGGTTGGACTCAATGATCCCCATGAGTCCCTCCTAGCTCAGGATGTTCTGTGATTTTAGGATGACTGAAGCCCTGCCCGCTCCCTCCCCAGCCCTGTAGGTGGTGAGTCGGTCTCTCCTGCTTTATTTGACTCACAAATCCCTACTTTTAAAGCTTCCTACATAAAGGACATGTTTTCCCTTAAAAATGCAACGAAGGGAGCTGGTTTCCCCTAGAAATCCAGCCAATGGAAATGTTTTTCCCTCAGAATTCAACCAAGGGACATGTTTTTCCCTAAAAAAATGCAACTAAGTGAGATGTTTTTCCCTAAAAATGCAACAAAAGGCACGTTTTTCCCCAAAAGTCCAGCTAAAGGAGATGATTTCCCCCAAAAAATACAGCCAAAGGAGATGTTTCCCCAAAAAATGCAACTGACAGAGACAGTTCCTCCTAAAAATTTAATTGAAGAAGATGTTTTTCCCAAGGAATGCAACTCAAGGAGATGTTTTCTGTAAAAATACAACGAAGGGACAGGTTTTTCCCTAAAAATGAAAAAGCAGGTTAGGGAGATGTTTTCCCCTAAAAATACAACCAAGAGAGATGGTTCCCCCTAATAATCCAAGCAAAGAAAATGTTTGTCCTAAAAATGCAACCAAGAGAGATGTTTTCCCCTAAAAACACAACCAGGAGAGATGGTTCCCCCTAAAAATTCAAGCAAAGAAAATGTTTGCCCTAAAAATGCAACCAAGAGAGATGTTTTCCCCTAAAAACACAACCAGGAGAGATGGTTCCCCCTAAAAATTCAAGCAAAGAAAATGTTTGCCCTAAAAATGCAACCAAGAGAGATGTTTTCCCCTAAAAACACAACCAGGAGAGATGGTTCCCCCTAAAAATTCAAGCAAAGAAAATGTTTGCCCTAAAAATGCAAGCAAGGGAGACGTTTTCCCCTAAAACTGCAACAGAAGGAGACGGTTTTCCCTAAAGATACAACTGAAGGAGGTGATTTCCCCTAAAAACACAACCAAGAGGGATGGGGTTTTTTTTCTTTCCATAGAAATGCAACTAAAGGAGACGTTTTGTCCTGAAAAAATACAAGTAAGGGGCATATTACCCCTAACAGCGCATCATGCGCAGCACCCACAGCTCAGAGGGGACAAGCACACCGTGCCACCCCCAGAACCAGCACCGGGGGGGCTCTCCCTGCATCCCACCCGCATCCCCTGCGAGCCCAGCCGGGGGATGCTCCAGGCACCGCAGCCCGGGGATGCTCCATCACCGTATCCCGGGGATGCTCCTGCCCGCGCTCCGGCGGGGTCAGGCGGGCACAGGTGCGGGCCGGGGGAGCTGCGGGAGCNCGGGCAGCGGGAGCAGCAGCGGCCGGAGGCCGGCGGGCAGCGGGGCCGCCTCCTCGCCGAGGGTCGCCCGCTCGCCCTCCCGGGCCATGGGCAGCCCCTGACCCCGCCGCAGCACCGGGTGAGTGGGGCTCCCGCCCGGGGATTCCAGGAGAGCTCGGTGTGGGGGAGGGCTTTGTTTCCCCGCTTTAATTTTTTTTTTTCCTTCTCTCTTTTGGGGCGCTTCTTAACGTTATTAAATTTTTTTTTTCCCCAGCGTTTTCCTTCCCCACCTCCCCTCGCCTGCATCCCTGTATTTTTAGCCGGCGGCCCCGGCGATGCAGGAATCAGGGCTGAAATGTTGGGAAAGTGATGCAGGGGAGGGGGGGCCACGCCGGGCCCCTGCGCTTCGGCTTCTTCATTTTCAATTTTTTCCCCCCGCCATCATTATTTCTTTTAATCTTTAAATGCACAAAACATACGCCCAGGTTTGCGGCTTCGCCGCGTTGTTTTTCTTTTCCTTATAATTTTTTTTTTTCTGTTCCCTAAGCGTGCTTCCTCCTGATCTGCTTTTTCCCCGTGTAGTGACACAGGAATTCATGGCAGCCCCGTCCCCTCTCTCGAGGGGGGTCTCCAGGCACTTCCCTCAAACTTCGGGGGTCCCGCCCGTGCCCCTCGCCCTGCCTGGCTGCAGCAGAGCCCGGCGCGGGCGGCACCGCAGGGATGCAGGAGCCCACGCCTCGCTCCATCCNGAAATGCCTGCTGGCTGCCGGGGGAGAGCGCACGCCCGAGCCGCAGGTCCGGGCGGGACAGGGCGGCACAAGGGGCGGCTGCCCTCGGCCACCGCTCGCTGCCCTCCAGGGGTGGCTGCGGGGACCCAGCGCCCGGGTGGACCCCGCGCAGGTGTGCGGTGGTGACAATGGCTCTGGCACCCCCCATGCGGGCGTGGCGGTGACCCCAGGAGTGTCCCCCCGCCCCCAGCGCACGTGCGGCGGTGACCCCGGCAGGGTCCGGCGGTGACCGTGGCACAGCGGAGCCCACTGCAGGTGTGGCAGGGAGCCCAGGACAGACCCCAAAGTGCAGGTGATCCTGTCGCTGTCCCCCCGCACAGGTGGGGTGGTGCAGTGCCCTCGGCTCAGTGCTCCCCCCGTGCAGGTGTGACAGTGACCCTGGCACTTGTCCCCCTGCACGGGTGTGGTGCTGACCCTGGCACAGTGGGCCCCCCATGCAGATGTGGCAGTGAGCCCAGGGCTGTAACCCTGACATTGTCCCCCCATGTGCATGTGGCGGTGTCCTCAGCACAGTGCCCTCCCCCTGACTGTGACGCTGGCACTGTCCCCCCGTGCAGCAGTGGCAGTGCTGGGGTTCCATGGGGAGCCCCATGTGGGACCAAAGCCACCCCTGCACGCCCACAGCCCCGGGGTGACACGGGGCGGGGCTGAGGACACCCCATGTCTTATGGGGTGATCCCGTCCAGCCCCCTCTGCCCTGTGGGGTGGCAGCGGTGCCAAGGGCTGCAGAGGAGCTGGGGTGTCCCCACCCCCCGTTCTGAGGTGTGGACACTGAGCTGCCACTCTGGGGACAGCCAGGCTGGGGAGGATGGGTGCCCCAGGGGTTCCTGCGGCTCCACCAGCCCAGCCTGCGGTGGATCTTTCACGAACTGCATCCATCCGCCCCCGTGCATGCACAGACAGATGACAGCTCCCAGCTCCCGGGCTTGGCTGCTGGGAACAGCTCACCCGGGTGCTGAGCTGAGAGTTTCTGGTGCTGGGCTCACAGGGCAGCAGCAGGAAGGAGCCCACGGAGGGACAGAGGGAGAAACATCAGCCCAACTCCTACACTTAATCACTCAGCAGAACTGGGTCTGGCTCACGGTGACTTAGGGGTGCTACAGCTCCCAGGCTGTGCCTCTTCCAGCAAAATTCAGCTTAAACTGATGCCTGGCTCCCTGTCCCTTGTTTTTCCAGATCCAAAATGACAGTCAAAGCTGTAAAGATGCCGTGCACCTCTGCAAACGTTTATACTAAAGTGCCTGACGGAGGATGGGGCTGGACAGTCGCTTTTGCGTTCTTTGTTGTGGAAGCCCTGACATACGGCATCATAAAATCGTTTGGAGTCTTCTTTAACGACCTGATGGAAAGCTTTGATGAAACCAACAGCAGGATATCCTGGATAATATCCATATGTGTGTTTGTACAGACCTTCACAGGTAAGAGGAGCAGGGACTTGCAGGTGCAAGGGGCAGTGGTGCTGCTGACTCAGCATGCAAGGACCTGGCACCTGCGACTTTCGTGCCTCTAATGGCTCCATTATAAATTAAATCACAGCCATAAAGCTCAGAGGCTGCTCTTCAAATGCCAAGAAATGTCTGTCTCAGCCTGGCAGTCCCTTTGAGCCCCAGCTCATGTCTGTGGGTGGTGCAGGGACATGGTCCGTGTCACTGAGCCTGACCCAGTTGTTCAGGTCTCACGAGCAAGGGGCAAACCCCAGAGTTTTCAAACCAAACGCTGCAGTGAAAAGGATTAGAAATAACTTGAGCCTTGCTGAAATCCGGTGCTGTCCGGGCATGTGGCTGCAGATTTGTCCCAGGCTGCCACGTGCTCGTCTTTAGGTCTGTTCCGGTGATTTTCTAGCACACCCTAAATGCTGTGAGCCATGCAGTGCTGCGAGGGTGGCTCCAGGGTGATTCTGTGCTGAGCAGGGAGGTGGCGCCTTGCAGGGACCTGGGCAGGAGTATGAGGAGAGCCTCTTGCAGGAGATGATGGCTGTGAAGTTGCTGAGGTGGGTGCTGACCACGGCTCTCTCCCTCTGCAGCTCCTCTGTCGACGGTCCTCAGCAACCGCTTCGGCCACCGCTTGGTGGTGATGGCCGGGGGGCTGCTGGTCAGCACGGGCATGGTCATCGCCTCCTTCGCCCGTGGTGTGGTGGACATGTATATCACCATTGGCATCGTCTCTGGTGAGTCCCTGCCCTGTCCCCTGCCTGCCACACGCTGTGCTCCATCCCCTGCAAGCCAGGGGGCTTTGGCTTCCCCCACACACACACACACAGGGGGTGTGCTTGATGCTGCTGTGCCCCTCCTGAGCTGATCCCACAGAGGGGATGGGCCCCAGGCTTGGCTTTCTGCCCTGTCCCACCCCGGGCACCCCCCTGGACTCAGCCCTGTGCTCACACTGTTAGCTTCTGATGGACTGGGATCACTGGGGAGACCAAAGCTGAGCCTGGGATCAAATCCTCTGATGCTCCCTCTGTCTCTGATTTCTTCTCCTGATGTTTTTCCCCCTTGCCAGCCTGGCCTGGGTCTCCTCTTCATGTCCATGGCCAGGAGCTTGGCTTGCTTAGGGGAACAGTTACTACTGGCTCAAATAGTTTTAAGCAGATGAGGTCCCTGTTGACCTCAAAGTGGGGTCAAAGTGGACCCCACTGGTTGTTTGGGAGCAGAAGGCATTACCTAGCAGATTTGGGAGGCTGGGTCTCTTAGTTTGGGTTTTTACTCTCCTTTTTTCTTTTTTGTTCTTTCTTTCTCCCTCTCCAATTTACAAAAAAAAATAACATTTTGGTTTCCCCAATGATTTTCTTCCAGGGTGACTTGCTGAGTTGGCCGAAATGATACTGTAATGACCACCGGGAAAGCCGACTTAACGTGTTCTTGCATCGGTGTTTCCCCCCTCCTTTACTTGTTGTTATGGCAATTTTTGGCATTTATTCACAGGCCTGGGATACTGCCTCTCCTTCCTCCCGACTGTCACCATTTTATCTCAGTATTTTGAGAAAAGGCGCTCGCTGGTCACAGCGGTGGCATCCACAGGGGAATGTTTCGCCGTCTTCTCCTTCGCACCAGGTACAGCTGGCAGTGCCGGAGGCACGGCGCTGCTGCCATCCTTTCCCCAAGCAAACAGGCAGAGTCAGTGCCCACAAGTGGTGGCCCACATGCCCGTGGCACTCGTGGAGTGACAGGCAGTCCTTAGGGACGGGTGTGACACTGCCTGAGCCCCCCCGGTGCCATGTGCCAGCGCAGGGCATGCCTGGCTGATACGCAGCCCGCCGGGCTCCCTATATAGATCTGGCAGGCTAAAAATAAGCCCGAGAAACTTCAGCTATTTAAAACACACACACAGTGCACAGAACTGCTCCTAAAGGTTACTGGGCTTGTGCTCAGCACGGGCTGCCAAAGTGCTCCGGCCTGTTGGGGACCTGTCCCCAGGCGTCACAGCCCTGTCACCGCCTGCCCTCACCGCCTGCCCTCGGGGCTTGATGTGGCCTGCTGTGCTCTGGTCTAATACCCACTGCAAAGCTGCTTTGGGTGCAAATGAAGGCTGGTAATTAAGCAGTGACGTGCACCTTTGAGCAGAGCTAAGAGACTTCCTCTGCTAGCTGGTTTCAGGGTGGGGGCAGCTGAGAAGGGAAACTCAAGCGTTGCGTTTGCTGTCCTTCACTAAAAACAACATCCCCTTTATCCCCGGACTTGCTGAGACCTCAAAAGAGGCCACCTAGAGGGTGGGTATCTGCTAGCCAGGTGGTAAACACAGCTTTTAGCTTCTGGCTACTGCAGCAGAGGGGAGGAAGGGTGATAGCAGGCCCCTGGGTAGGAGGGACCCCTGCTCAGCCTTTTCAAGAGGCGCCTGGAACCCTCCATGGTGAACCTCCAGTCCCTTCTCTGGCTGTAAATTCAATTCCTTGTTGTAACTACAGGCTTTTCCCAGTTACACTTTTCCTCTTCCCTCAGCAATCACGGCCCTGAAGGAGCAGATTGGCTGGAGGTACAGCATGCTTTGTGTCGGGGTGCTGCAGCTCGGCATCACCGCCTGCGGATCGCTGCTGCGCCCCATCGTCATCAGAGAGCAGGAAGAAGTGAAAGCACAGCCTCCAGAGGAGTCCACGGAGACAAAGTACATGCTTGAAAACGAGCAAACGTGCACCTCAATAGAGTCCATAGACTCAGGAGTCGATATAACTACCTCACCCAGCAATGTGCCTGGAAAAACCAAAGCAGAGCCGAAAAGTGAAGAACCAAAGCAACACGGACAGAACCCCGTTGACAATAACAGCACCCCTCCAGAACCAAAAACCAAACTACTGGACTTCTCTGTGATGAGAGACTATAGCTTTATCTGTTATGCATTCTTTGGCCTGTTTGCAACCCTGGGCTTCTTCGCTCCCTCCCTGTACATCATCCCCCTGAGCCGCAGCCTCGGCATTGGCAAAGACCACTCTGCCTACATCCTGTCAGCCATGGCCATCGCCGAGGTGTTCGGGAGGATTTTTGCGGGCTGGGTTCTCAACAAGAAGCCCATCCGCAAGATCTACATCGAGCTCATCTGCGTCGTCCTGCTGGCGGTAGCGTTGGTTGCCTTCCCTTTTGCCTCTGGATTCTGGGGCTTGATGATATGTAGCGTTTATTTCGGGTTCATGCTCGGCACGGTGGCGGGCACGCATATTCCCCTCCTGGCTGAGGACGACGTGGTTGGCATCGAGAGGATGTCCTCTGCAGCTGGAGTCTACGTCTTCATCCAGAGCTTAGCTGGGTTGGCTGGACCACCCCTTGCAGGTAAAACACAAGCTTGGGTCTTGGTTTTGTTTTGGTGTTTGACAGCTGTTGGTGCTGGTCTCTGTCTAGAAGCACTGATTCTGGCAGCACTAATGACAGCACTCCCCTAAAAGCCCTGCAACCACTATTGGGAGTCTCCCAGAGCCAGAGGACTGCAATGCAGCTCTGCAGAGTCCCACGGATGAGGCTCTGAGGAACCTCAGAGGGAAGGGAAATGCTGCAGTGCTACCCTGATCCCGTTAGAAACCCAAACCTGGCACCACTTCAGGCACAAGCAGAGGCGAATCCCTCTCACTGTGCCTGTGCCACGCACTGCAGGAAGGTGAAGGCTGGCAGAACAAACAGATGCCTGATGCATCTTGGGCTCAGCATCCCTGCGGTGCCCAGGGGCTTCTGACTCGCCTGGAGGTGACCCTGTGTACCCCAGAACAATGTGGGTTTGCTTTTTTAACGTGCCATCTGATTGTCCCTGAGTTTTGGCTGCAGATAAAATGGAGATTAAAACCCTCCAGAAGAGCAGGGCAAGGGGGCAGTGGGGGGAGAGGGCTGTGGCTAACTTCTGTAAATGCTTTTTTTTTTCCTAGGTGTCTTAGTGGACACGACAAAGAACTACAGCTCAGCCTTCTACTCCTGTGCTGCTGGCATGGTCCTGGGGGCCCTGTTCCTGGCCCTGGTGAGACCATGCAAGACTGGGCTGTGCCACCGCCACCAGCAGCAGCAGCAGCAGGTGGAGGAGAGCACGGCGGGGCCACCTCCAGAACTCCCAGATGACTTTATAGACATGGATATTGGAAAAGCAGAAAATTCAGGCAAAGGCTCCGACAGCGTGGTATAAAAACCCTGTTCCTTCTCCATCTAATGCACTCAGTGTAAGGCTGGGGGAAATGTCAGCTCTGCTCCACGTTTTAAAACTCCATTCTAAAGGGAATGTGAAATTTTAAATGTGAACAGTTGCTACCAACAATTTTTTTTTTAAATATTAGACAGAACTTTTTTAACCAACAATGGAAAGCTCCATAGAAAATACGGATAGTCACATAAGAATAACTTCTGTCTAGCATGAAGATGTGATGCACACTTGCTTTCCTGATAACAAGCATAGGTAAAGGTCCAACAGATCCCATAAATACTGACAACAGCAACAGCAGAAGCAGCTCAGCCTCTGACTGTCACCCATCCCCTGCCACAAATTCCACACAGACCCAATGATACGAACTGGAGACGAGCATTTCATAAACCACCAGTAGCCAACTGAATCTTCTTCTGGAGGGATACAGACTCACCTTTTAGCTTGGAGGAGGAGGCTAGGCTAGATAGCTGACAATTAGAAACCATTGCTAATGATCTTAACTTGAATGTCACAAATGCTGGGAAATCAAAGGCTCCGTGTGTCTTTATGGCCAGTTATTACTGCACATATTTCATAAGATCATTTTTCTTCTCCCAACTGGGATCCTTAGAACTGTTGTCTGTTGATAGTCAGACCTGATGTACTGTTTCTAATTTAACTAGTATTTATTAATTTATTCTGAGATTGTTAAAGGAGGTTAGCTTAAATAACTGGAGAGGAAAAATGATCTTCTGCGTAATGGAAAGCTGTCTTTTACATCAATCTCTTCAATGCCTATCTTGTATTGCTTGTGAAGTTGTTGGGAAAATTACTCTTACAGCATAAAGTGTAGCTGTTTTTAATAGGTAAGTCTTAAGTAACCCAGTTATTTTAAAAGGAAAAAAAGAAACAAAAATAATGAACTACAGATCCAGCATCTCTTTCCATGGAAAAAGGCTCAGCTGGTGCCCACGGCCCTGGCACGGCTGCTGGAACCAGCCCACCCCGCAGGGAGGATTTGGCCCAGGATGTCTTAATGTACCCGAAACCTTCGCTCACAGGTGCACAAGGAAATCTCTGCTGCAGCCCCAGCTGCCTGTGGCCCCCCCAGGACCTTCCCCTGTCCCTCTGCTCCCCACCCCTGCCAGCCATGGGGGGCTGGGCTGAGCTGCACCCCCTTCCCCAGCTCTCCCCTAAAAGTCAGCAAGGGGCTTTTTATTTGTTTGCTGCTGACTTCAGTGAGAAATGAAGTGGAGCCTGTGCATGAAGGGAAGGATGAAAGACAACATTTGAGCTGTTCATTCAGTCTTAATGGGAGAGATTCCTGCTCACAGTGACACGAGCTTGCTTACCCCACCTATATGCATCTTCTCGCCTCTAGGCAACTCAGGGGGACAAATCAAACAAGTCTGTTCTGGTGTGGGGGGAAAAAGGAACCCCAGACCACCATTTCTGTGTACTTAAGTGGAAGTGGCATCATCCATTAACTGCTACACTGACCTGTCTGTGTTTTACCAGCCATAGAAACGTGGGACAATCTGTAAAAGAAAAAAAAAAAAAAAAAACAACCTCTTTTGGGAAGGTGCTTGATTTTTTTTTTTCTGTCTTAGATGTCAAAAAAAAAAAACAACACTAAGAAAAGGAAAAAAAAAAAAAAAGAGAAGAAATAATAATAATTAAAAAAAAGAAACAAGCACTCTTGCAACCAAGTGGCTGGAGCAATTCATCCTCACTGCCCGGGACCTGCGGTCTCGTGTCCTTCCTCTGCCTCAGCACTTTATCACGGCCAGCAGAACCTCGCTGTGTTGCACCCAGGACTGGAAGATCCCTTACAGAGAACTAGAGTTGTGTGAATCAGTGATCAGTGAACAAATAACCACGTTGCATTACGATGTACTCTTTTAATTTATTGTTAATTTATGATACTTCAAGCGTTTTGGTAAATGTTCTGTAGCCTATCCTTGTAAGGTTGTTGAAGTCTTTGTGATACGAGACCTCACTACAGCACTTTGCTATTACAACTGCTTGGAAGTGGAATCAGGCCTCCAGGTTTTGCGTGTGTGTGGAAGCTCCCTGTTCTGCAGATTTGCGAGGTTCTACTGTATTTAGTTTTGGGGGTTTTTTTCCTCTTTTTTTTTTTTTTTTTTAACCAAGTTTCCAATCCAGATCAAATACTACATTCGTCACTGACCTCACAGTCTGTTTCTGTTCCTGTCTGTGTCGTGGCACGAGCAGGGGAGCGAGTGGTGAGTGTGTGTGTGTGAGGGCACAGCACAAGCAGGATTTACTGATTTGTTTGTAACGTTACCGAGTGGACTCTGGAAATACTCATAAACACTGAGATTTGCAATAAACTTTTTCTTTTTTTTGGTTTTGGTTTTTTTGGTTGTTTTTTTTTTTTCCTCTCTTTTTCTCCCTTCTTTTTTTAAATAATAAACACACAGTGAAGAAACTTCTCCTCCATGCCTGGGTTTGTCAGGGAAGCTGTCACATGCCACTCCTCCAGCCTGAAGTGGCCCTGCTTTCCCTGCCAGTTGGGCAATCCCAGCTCTTTCAACGAGCTGCCTGCAAGCTGTGGATTAATGCTGACCTCAAGGGTGCTCTTGTAAACCCTCACCCCGGGATCCCTGATTAGAGGGAGCCTTTTCTCCTCCTGAGTGGTGCCTGAATTGGTGGCACTTGGGAGCATTACCCTCGTGTCTTCACCGAGCACGCACTCATGTAATTATTTTATCACCGCTGAATTGCTGAATGCTTTCTCCATGCTGGGCTGAGCCACCCGTGTATCAGAAAAATCTACCCGAATAAAACCCCCAAAAGCCACTAAATAGCAGATTAGTCGTGCTAAAGAGCCATTTTCTCTCCCTCAAACCTAATTTCTTGATACGCCTTTCCCTGCTCACCCTGCCCAGCACCCCCAAAGCCTGCAAGGAACGACGCTGCCACGTCCCAAATACCACTGCAGGCATTAGGTTTGCAAATGCTCTCTTGCTTGCCGAGGGAATCATCACCACACTGATGTGTATTAAGTACAAGCTGTTTCCATTCTGCTTGCAAAAAAAAAAAAGTCCAGGAGCAGAGGTGAGCCGTGCACGCGAGCAGAGCGGGCTGCAACGCCAACACCAAAGTCCAGGGAAGATAATCTGTCTCCAAATTCCACTCTGGCTTGCTTACAGCAGTGAACAAACATAGTTTGCAACAGTTTCCTCAAGAACAACCCCCCCACACACCAAAAAAAGGCGTTACAAAGGCTGCACACAGTTCACGTAAATAAAAGCACATTTAACTGGAGCACTATCAGATGTCTCCCTGCACAGAGAGATCCTCGGAGTCGGTTTTTCCCACCTGGTTTAAATTAATTGCCTGTGACCTTCTCTGTTATCCTGGTACAAAGGCATTAAAGCCCGAACAAAATAGGATAAGGACATATTTATTCAGTAGCACTGTAAGTCTATTTAGCAGTGCGGTAAATAGGAGAGAATGTGGGGCAGGACGTGCCTCAGCAATCCTTGGTATTCCTCTCAAAAGGGGTTGTATAAACTCCTGCAGTCAATGAGGCCAGTGCTGGCCAAATGTAAATAGAGGAAATTACACAAGGTCAGCTTGCAAGAGGCCAAAAAGCCCTCAGACCGTAGGTATCTGTCTTTTCTGAAGCAGAAAGGAAGCTGGACTGTGGGCTTGTGTTTGTTGTTTTGGGGACTTAAAAAAAAAAAAATACAAGAACAACAGCACAAAACCAACCAACCAAAAAAGACAAAACCATTTCTCCATTTGAAATGGAAAGGAAGGGGAACCTCTTGTTCTTTTTCCCTTATTTCAACAAGATGACAGCAGGTTCTTAAGGGGACTGATGAACCCTTGCAAACAGCCAAACCGGGTTTGGAAAGGAAGCAGAGTAGGTGCTTACAAAACAGCTTGAATGTTTTAACGCGTCCCCTCAGATGTTACTTGTTACCATCTGAGATCATCGTGTTCCAGCTGCCTGTAGTAAACATGACCTGAATTCTCACAGTGATGCAAGCCCAGCAGCAGCCAGCCCTCCATACCTCCTTCCTCCTCAAAACTCATCCTAAAGATGCTTCAAAGGTGGGGGTTAGGAAAACATCCCTCGAATTTCTGGCTTGGTTTGAAGGCTGAGGGAGCGAGTGCTGCTCGCCCTGAGGGGTTGTTTTTAAACGTGATGGCCATGCTAAAAGGCAGGAGCCTTCAGGAAGGAATTCAGGAAGAATTTCTCCATGGAAAGGGTGGTCAGGCATGGGAAGGGGCTGCCCAGGGAGGTTTGGAGCCCCCATTGTTGGAGGTGTCCAAGGAACGTGGCTCTCAGTGCTCTGGTTTGGTTGATAAGGTGCTGTTTGATCTAAGGTTGGGCTCGATTTGGGACACATTTCCAACCTCAATGGCTCCATTCTGTGATTCCATGGTTCCCACTGGACACTGGGCACACATAGGGAGGGCTCCTGGGCATCCCCAGCTGCTGTTGGTCCCCAAAGCTGCCTGGCAGCCGCTGTGCCTCCTGCAGATCCAGCCCTCCCCTCCTCTGGACATGGTGGCAGCAAACCACGGAGTTTACCCCTCCCCAGTCCCATTCCCATGGACTTTTATTTGCTGGATTTGCAAATCCATGGCCACACCAGCACAAAGCTCGCTCTGCAAATTGCACTAAGTCATCTAATAAATCAAACACAATCCCCCTCCGCCTTCCTACTGCAGTTGTTGAGCTCCAGTTACAACAATTTGTGGTAAAATATTACTCACCAGCACTTTGGCCTGTGTGAGCAGCTCTGCCTCGGAACAGACAGCCCTTAAATCACAGCTTTGTCACAGAAGCCACAAGCATAACCAAAAGTCTCATTACACGCAGACGCTCTGAGGAGAAGGCCAAGGAGACAATAGTTCCCCTCGCTTCCCTTTGTCAGAGCTTTCATTAATGTTGTGAATGCTTTTTCTGCCTCATCCACTGCTGGGTGCTGGCCACAGGCAGCCTGGCACAGGAGCAGCCCAGAGCAGCCCCAAAGAGCCTGAGAGCAGCCAGGTGGGGTGAGTGGGGTGAGGGCAAACTGGGGTGCTGAGCATCACCCAGTGCCCCTGAGCATCACCCAATGCTCCTGAGCATCACCCAGTGCCCCTGAGCATCACCCTGTGCTCCTGAGTGCTCCTCAGCATCACCCTGTGCTTCTGACCATCACCCAGTGCCCCTGAGCATCACCCAGTGCTCCTGAGCATCACCCTGTGCCCCTGAGCATCACCCAGTGCCCCTGAGCATCACCCAGTGCCCCTGAGCATTACCCTGTGCCCCTGAGCATCACCCAGTGCCCCTGAGCATCACCCAGTGCCCCTGAGCATCACCCAGTGCCCCTGAGCATCACCCTGTGCCCCTGAGCATCACCCAGTGCCCCTGAGCATCACCCTGTGCTCCTGAGCATCACCCCGTGCCCCTGAGCATCACCCTGTGCTCCTGCTCCAGCAGGGCTGGTACCTCCCATCTGCCTCTGAGCTCCACTGATCCACTCTAATCCCCACCAGTTTGGGCTTGGGCTAGAGGAAGTTATCACAATTAGATATTTTAAGCACTTATGGGCTTTTGCTTTTTGCTGGGATGCAGCAGGTGTTTTTATTCTTCACATGTTGCAAAATGAGGTAAAGAGGCAAATTCCACAACAAAGAACAAAGGTTTGTGAAGCTGTACCTGGGGCTTGGGGGTGGCAGGGAACAGGTACAGGGGGTCCAGAACTGCTGGGGATGGGGGGTTTTCATTGCCACTGCTGCCCATGCACAGGGTCAGGGGGATGCTCCTGCCTAAGATGAGAACACTCCTAAATCCTCTAAACACCCTCCCAACCGCTGGAGATGGAGGATGTTCCTGGGGATGGAGGAACAGCCCAGCTCTCCTCGCTCCACCTCCGTGCAGATGGGAGGGGAGCTTTCCCTCAGAGGGTAAAACTGGAAATCAATGACCAAATAATGCAGTGGTGGATGGAGGGTCACAGTGAAAGATGAATTCTGACACTGCCACCGGGACAAACCTGCCACTGCAGCCTGCTGTCACAGCCCTGTGGCTGCCCAAAGCTTCCCTTCACACTTCCCCTTGACCCTGCTTCCCCTGCTGGCTGTGACCATCCCAGTGACCACCCGTGTCCTGGCCAGAGCCAGCCCTGGCAGCCACAGCACAGCAGTGACATGGGGACACTGACACACACGGTGTGAGGGGAGGACACTGTGACACACACAGCATGGGGACACTGACACACATAGTGTGAGGAGGACAGTGAGACACATGAAGTGGGAACACTGACACACTCAGTGTGAGGACACTGTGACACACACAATATGGGGACATTGTGACACACATGGTGTGGGCACACTGACACACAGGGTGTGAGGACACTGTGGCACACTCAGTGTAAGGAGAGGACACTGACACACACAGTGTGGGGACACTGTGACAGGGATGCAGCCCTGTGGATGCAGGATGGGATGAAGCCCTGTGGAGGGGGATGAGTCCCTGTGGATGCAGGATGGGATGAAGCCCTGTGGATGGGGATGAGCCCCTGTGGATGCAGGATGGGATGTGCCTCTGCTGCTCCCACAAAAGCAGGGCAGGGGGACAAGCCAGCCTTTGCCAAGCGCTGCAATGCTGGGGACCTGGAAACAGGGAGCAGCAGCTCAGAGAGGAACCCCAGAAGAGCCATCTCCTTCCCACAGGCCACAGCTCCCTGCCTGCCCTGAAATCACTCCCTTCCCCTCCTGGTGCTGCGAGCCCCGAGCTCACCATCCCTGTACCCAGCAGAGCCCCAAACACTCCCTGTGTCAGCGTCATCCTCAGCCCCAGGGCTGCTGCCAGAGCCTTATCAGCCGCGGGCAGGCACAGCCCGGCCCTGCCCTGGGGGTATCAGGGCTCACAGACCCTGCTGCACTGGCCCCACCGTCCTCTCCCATGGTGACAGTGGGGACAAACACTTTTAATTGGCCATTTTCTGCCCAATGCCAGCTGCTCATAGCCCAGCCTGCACAGAAACCTCCCACCTGCACCCACAGAGACTCGCTGGCCCTGCACAGCTCCCCCTTCCCAGGCACTCAGCAATTCCCCACCCAGATGAAAAACACATTAAACAAACTGTACCTTGCAAAGGGTCTGCAAGCACAAAGGGAATTTCTCTGTTTCTTCCCCATTTGCTGCCCTTCTCCTCCTGCCTCCACTGACAGAGGTCAGAGCCTTTCCCAGCTTGGGCCAATATCACAAAGAACCCAGCAGGTGAACCCACTGCCCCATCAGCTCTCACAGCAAACCCTGGTGCAAACAGATCCCCCAAAGAATTAAACACAAAACCCTGGTGCAAACAGATCACCAAAATAATTAAACACAAAACCCTGGTGCAAACAGATCACCCAAAGAATTCAACACAAAACCCTGGTGCAAACAGATCCCCCAAAGAATTAAACACAAAACTCCCTCCAAGCTTCAGTTCATGAAGTGTTTTCATGGAGACAACCCCAGTCCTCCCCTGAGCCACATGGGCAGAGTCACATCTCAAAGGTTTTTTATTCAGCCTCCTTTGCACAATTTGAGTGAGTGGAGAATCCCAACCTCAGTGTTTGTCTTCAAGGAGCAGACACTGACCCTGCAGCCTGACCTACCTGTGGAGTTCTTTCTCCTTGCCTAAAAGCCCCTTGAGCACAGCAAAGAGGACAAACTGCTCCGTTTGTAAAGAGGGAACTGGACATAAACCTTGCATCCGTGTCAAATTCTACTTTGTAGAAGGAAGCAATGGCAGTAAATCTTAAAATGCATCAATGGTTCCATTTCAAAGGAGTAATTGTTAAAATGCACATAGGTGCTGTCTGGTGTGGACTTTTAATAGCAAAATTCACATGCTTTTAGAGGAGTTAATTGCTCACAGTATGTGAGGGCAGGAAGGGGGAACAGAAGCAGATCTGTAAAGCTGGGAGCAAAAATTAGCCCTGAAAATTGTGCACAGTGGGAAATGTGCCCCATCAGCCTGATCTGGGGCCAGGTACAGGGGAGGCAATTTGCCAGCACAGAGCAGGAAGTGTCCTACCTGGGAGAGGCAAAGAACAGAAACCTGCCCAAATCCTGCTTACAGTAATTACAAACAACATCCTGACACAGGAAATTAAATGTCTCACGCAAAGCATCCATTAAAAATGTGAACCTGATTTTAAAAATTACAAAAAAAAAAAAAAAAGAGAGAGAGAAACTATGTAAATAACTGGGATTAAATTCAAGGCATTTTCTCCTGAACATCGTGAAATGCAAGCAGACTTTCCTGCTCTCCCTGGAGCCCATGCTCTGGGCAGGTCCCACAGCACACCCCAGCCTCGATTTAGGAGCGTTCAAGAGTGATGAAGACAAACATTCCTGGATACAGGCAGCTTCAGCACAGACCAAATACTGAGCATCATGTTAGCAACCGGTGTCAGCCAAGAGATACAAACATTAGCTTTCCAGAGAAGAATTTTTAGTGCACTGGTAGTTCCTCATCAGACAGTAAATTTTAAAATAGTCCATAGTAAATGGCAGAGAGTAACCCTTTAAATACACAAAATTTTCTGCCTATATTGTACTTCAACCGTTCAGCAGCATTTGAATAACCTCTCATGGTTCTCCTTGAACACTTTTAGGGGGTTTGGTGAACACATTTGGGGTTCCTGCCACTGCTTCACTATCATCCCTGTGCAGCCCTTGATAATAAGGTTTTCAAGTTGTGACACACAAAATGAAAATGAAAGGAGAAAGCTGAAAGATTTTAATCCTCAGGTTGAAAGACCAAAGGAAAATCCTCCTCTCTCTTGCCTGCATTCTGCTTCTTGTGTCTGAAAACAATCGTTAACACGGGTGAGAAGGTTTTCAAGCCTCTGAGCAACACAACCCTTCTCCTCTTTCCCCAAATACCCTCTGTAACACCTGCTTCTACTTAGCAAAACAAATAAACAGTCACTAACCACAAGTGTAACTCTCTACCACTGACATTTCTTTGCATGTCTCAGACCACAGCTTCCTTTGGAAACCCTGAACTTATGTGCTTCTACAGTTTTTGTGTCTGTAAGGCCGTAGAAAGAGGAGAAAAACAAGCAAACACACAGAGGCAGAAGCTGGTGGTATCTACAGCAACAGAGACACAAACCCAGGCAGGGATTGTGAAATGCATCCTGCGAGGAAGGCAGAAACCAGGGCTGGCTGGTGGGGGTGAAATCCAGTCTCAGGTGTGAGGGGATGGTTCCCAGGCAGAGGTGACAGCAGCAGGGGCCAAGCAGCTGCCCCAGGACCCAGCAGGTCAGGGACAAGCACACATCCTGCCAGGCACGAGGCTCCAGGGAAGCAGAGTGGACAAAAACCTGCCCAGAGCACCCTGCTGATCCCACTCTGCTGCAGGACACCCTCAGGAGGTGTTGGGAATGGGGGAGCTGAGGGCTCTGAGATGTGCTCCTCACACCATGGCACTGCTTTCTGCCAGGCAGGGGCTGGGCTCTGCACTGGGTGCCACCAGCACGGCCCCAGCACTGAGGAAGGGAGGAAGGAAGAGGCTGGGTACAGCTTGTGTGAGTGCCCAGGCTCCCTGCCCTGGGCTTGCTGTCACGCTGGAGCCAGTGGCAGCCTCAAGTTTCAGTGTCAGGGGAGG
The DNA here is from genome assembly GCA_013400435.1 of Pycnonotus jocosus. Taxonomy (NCBI): domain Eukaryota; kingdom Metazoa; phylum Chordata; class Aves; order Passeriformes; family Pycnonotidae; genus Pycnonotus; species Pycnonotus jocosus. The sequence goes on along the minus strand of VWYP01026930.1, from coordinate 171,390 downwards.
TTTAGGTTGGATATCAGGGAAAGGTTCTTCCCCCAGAGAGTGCTGGGCACTGCCCAGGCTCCCCAGGGAATGAGCACAGCCCTGAGGCTGCCAGAACTCCAGGAGCCTTTGGACAGCACTGCCAGGGTGGGATTATTGGGGTGTCTGTGCTGGACTTGAATGATCCTTGTGGTTCCCTTCCCACTTAGGAAATTCTATTCTATTCTATTCTATTCTATTCTATTCTATTCTATTCTATTCTATTCTATTCTATTCTATTCTATNTCCCATCCCATCCCATCCCATCCCATCCCATCCCATCCCAGGCAGGCTCCAAGGACACCAGTCCCATTCCTACAGGTGGTTGGAGCTCTGCATCCCAGCCTCCATCCCCTGGCCGCGACGAGGACCAAACCCATTCCCGATTCCTTGAGTGAGGCACGGATGAAGAGCCGGGGGTAGGGAAACCATCGCCCCCCGCTTGTCCATCTCCCTCCGCCGCTTCACAGCCGCGGGGCGGGGAGCGCTGGGCTCTCACCTGGAGCGACCTGGGG
>VWYP01026930.1:134640-170107 GCA_013400435.1 Pycnonotus jocosus | reverse complement strand
GGACAGGGTCAGGGAGGGACAGGGACAGGCGGGACATGGGGACACATGGGACAGGGACAGGCGGGGCATGGGGACACACGGGATGGGGATGGAGACAGGTGTGAGGAGACACACGGGATGGGGACAGGCGGGACAGGGGCACACGGGACAGGGACACGCAAACAGGGACAGATGAGATGGGGATATATGGGATGGGACATCTGGGATGTGGACACGTGGGACTGGGACAGACGGGCTGGGGACACGTGGGACACAGGCTGGACAGGGACACGCGGGCTGGGGACACGAGGACTGGGAGTGCTGGAGCGGTTTGTTCCAGTGTGAATTCACAGCAGGATCGCCGTTATTAATTTAAAATGTGCGCACGAGAGAGACGGAGCATGTTTTATTAACCCAGCTCATTTAAAAGTTTTAAGAGACCTGAAGGGAAGCAGCAGCAAGGGAAGGAGAACTCTGAGGTCTTGGTAATGAGAGCCTTGCCCTTTCTGGAGGAGATTTTGGGTAGAATTTGCAAAATTGAGGGGAAAAGCATCGTGGGTGACATTGCACCATGACCACACTCTCAACCCTGAGCTGAAACCCTTCAGAGAGTTCCCTGCCTCCATGCATTTTCCTAGGAAAACATTTTTTTCCTGTATTTTCCTCTATAACCAGGGTCATTCTGGGCTTACTGGTTTGCACAGGTGTCTCAGGAGCAGCATTTCCTCAACACACCCAACAGCTCCTTGGGGTTTTTATTAAATCCAAGCAAATAAAAGCTCCAATATTTCCACTCATGTGATGCTTTTTGTGTTTGGAAGCTTTTACAAACCCTGGTGAGGTTTGCTGGAAGACAGAGGAGGAGTTTAGCCCATGGTTCCTACAGCCATATATTAATGCTCTATTTTTCCCCCTGATAATTTCATTACTTTCTCCAGCATTTCAAAGAGACATAAACCAGGGAAAAGAGGGATCCTGGCATTCTCAGGAAGCCTTGCTAACGTGCTGATTGAGACTGAATTTCACACCTCCCCTTAGGCCTGCTGGACCCGAAGCTGCTGAGCAAGAACAGCTGCTATATTTGGTGTTCTGATGTTCCTGGAATCCATCCTGTGCTTGGATCATGGCACAGGACCATGTATGTGGATCATGGTCCTCACTCTGCCCCTCCAGCTCCTCAACAATGGTCTGGGTTAAAGCTTCAAACTCACACAGGGCTGAAACAGAAGTGGCTGCAGACAATAACCTGGCCATGTCAGCCAAGATAAGATATGTTACTCCTACTAATACATCCAGCTCTGAAGTATTTTTCACAAACATTGCATTAGGAGATCTTCCCAAACAGCCTGGCACAGAAGGATGGGGTGACATCCATGTCCCATAAACAGAAATCCCATCTGACCAGAAGATGGAGGAGACCATCAGCCTGTGCTGAGGAAATGTGAGATCCAAAGAGCTGTGGCAATGGGAAATCATGGTCAGTTTTTAATTTAGTTTCAGAGGTTTTAGTTGTTCTTTTGCTTCACAGGAACTGTAAATATGTGGGGTTATGTCCCACACCACTGCCAAGAGCTATTTAAAGGAGGAAGATCTATTTAAATGCAAACAAAAAACAAGGAGTTATTTAAATGCAAAGGTTTGTAAGTGCTACAAATGTGAAGATGGAGATGGGACAGCTGAAATCCTACCAAAAAGGGCACATGGAGAGTCCAGCCCTGAACCCCACCTTGGCAAGAAGACAGTCTGGACTTTTCTTTCCTGGAAGGATCTGGGGTGCTGTGCACTGCCACGCTCACTCCACCCTGCCTTTATCAGGGAGCTGGGGCAGGTGTGGGGCACAGGTGAGTTCACTGGGCTGGTCCCATGTGGGACTGACTCATCCACCGACCTGGGACACCTTTCCAGGCTGAGGATTGCCCTCTGCAGGTGCTTTTCTCTCCCTCCTGGTGCCCCCGGAATTTGCCAGCTCCCATCATTCCCATGCTGCTCGAGGAATCACCGAGCTCCCTGGGCAGGAAGGGAATGTGCCAGGCAGTGTTCTCCTCCTCTGCTCTCCTTCCTTCCTTGGCATCATCACAGGCATTTTTCCTGCTGCAAGCAAAGGAGATGGGGTAGGGAGATGAGCAGTGGAAGCCTGGCTCCAGAGGAATGGCTGGATGGGTGCCAGGAGCTTTAATATTCCATCCCTGCTGCTGTGGAGGGGGGAGAACACTTTACCTTGCTGAGCCTTTCAGAGAGGAGTTCCCTCTGGCAATTAATTTGAATCATAAATGTCTAAATGCTTTCCATATATCAAACCTTCCAGTTCAGCCAGCTGGAGTTGCTTTTCTAAAGGGAGAAATCGTGGAATGGGCTGGGTTGGAAGGGACCTGGAAGCTCATCCAGTCTCACCTTCCACTATCCCAGGGTGCTCCAAGCCCCATCCAGCCTGGCCTTGGACATTCCATGGACAGCCACAGCTTCTCTGGGAACCTGTGCCAGGGCTTCCCCACCCTCACAGGGAAGGAATTCTTCCCAATTTCCAATCTAAACTTGCTCTCTGTCAGTTTGAAGCCATCCTCCCTTTGTCCTGGCACTCCAGGCCCTTGCAAATGGTCTTTTCCCATCTTTCTTTCAGGCTCCTCCAGGAACTGGAAGATCACAATCAGGTCCTTGCAGTGGTGTCAATCAGCTGAACAAGGACACAGCCACAGCCCTGCTGCTTTTGCACATGCAAAAATGTTCCTTTTTCCAGTGACATCCCCAAAGAACACCAGAGGTGACTCCTCATTGCTTCATTGCAGTGCAGTGAAAGCCAACTTTTCAATGGAAGCAAGAGAGGGATTTAGGATTTGCCACATGCTGGCAAAAAAAATAGTGTTTAATAATATTTCACCTTGAGTATTGCAGAGGTGAGAGGAGCAGCAGCAGAAGGGTTTCCTGCTGTGGGAGAAGATGCAAAACCATCAACAGGGAGGGACTGGAGTGGCTTCTGCTGCAGAGTCTCAGGCTGATGTCCCTTCCCCAGGCAGCTTGTGGAGCACAGCAGAGGATAAAGTGAGAAAAATCCCCTTTTCTTCTCAAGTTTTGTAAGTGGGCATGGGAGAGAGAGGGAAGGAGAGTGCATGGGTCAGCTGCAAGAACAAAAGAGGAAGTTTTCCCCTTAATTTTAGACAAATTTTCAGCAAATGCCAGACGTGATGTAAAAGGCTGATGCTGCTGAACCCTTGCTCAACTTTTCTCCCTGCAAATCCTGATGTTAATAATGCTGTGAAAATGCTGATTTCACTGAAGTTCTTTCCTTTGCTTCCCTTTTCTTCAGGGAAAATGGAGGCTACAGCAAGAAACAGTCATCAATTCACAGCTGCTCCCACCCTTAGACTCTGGATCAATATGAGAGAATCAGCTCATACAGAAAAAATGCAAAATAATCTGCCTAGGCCACACCAGAAAGATCAGGATCACTGATAGATGCTGGCTTTTCTTCCAAAAAAAAGCTGAAAACAACACCCAGCCCCCAGGCACAGACTGGGGGTGCACAGAGGAATTGAAGCTCACGTGGGGGTGGTGATGGACCTGCAGGGACAGCCAGATGCAGAGAGGTCACTCCCTGCAGGTGAGTTATTCATGGCTGCTGTCATCCCCCAAACTTCACCGACAGGGAATATGGTCAGCTTGGAAACAGCCAGAGCCCCTGAGCAGCATAAAGATTGTCTGGGGGAATGGGGATGTTACATGAGATGTCCTTGTCCTTTTTTCCACTCCTGCTTCCCCTCTGGAGCTGATGAAGAGGTGGCTTTTTGCTACGTCAGAGAAGTTGGGTCCTGGCAAGGCTGCAGGCAGAGAGGACAGCACAGCACCTGCAGCCTGGCCAGGAGCCACCCAAGGCTGGCCTGCTGCTGGATAGGACAGAGATTTGGACATCAGGCAGAGATTTTGGGCTCTAAGATGTTGCCTGTCAACGGGCAGAATCCTGGGAAGGGCATGAGCTCTTTTATACAGGCACGATCCACTATTGAATACTGGGAGTGGGAAAACCTCACTTTGGATACTGCACAGGATCTTGTGCTTCCTCCTGCTCTGCAAGTCCTAAATTAATAAAAACCAGTCTTCACTGATCAGCATCATCCCAGTGGGTCCCTACGTTTCCAGCCGTGCAGGCAGAGCAATGGGATTTACTCACATCCTGGATCTGCTGACAAACACGTTCCTGCCTTCCCCTGCAGTGCTTTGGAGCCCTCCCTGCCCGAGGAGCAGCAAACACGCCCTGCTGCTCACAGCTTGGGAGTGCTCAGCCTTTAAATATTAACTGCTTGGAGCTGCAAGCACCGTGGCAGCCTCAAATCCAGGTTTGTCAGATCCAGTGCTCAGCAATTAATCAAACTCTCGGCTCCCTGCGCAGCGCTGGGCAGGGGCAGGGACTGCTCTGCCCTCAATTCCTGATCTCCAAGTCTGCACCCTGTCTGCTGCACCCTGGCTCTGCCGTGGAGCATTTCACAGCGTGCAGCAGGGCTCCCTTGGAAATTGCAGGAGCAAGAACCCCAGAGCCCAGGAAAAGGCTGTTTGTGGGAGCTGCACTCCAGCTGGTACCAATGTCCTGCTCCTCTAAATGAAAGCAGAGAAAGGCAATCCAAGAGCATCTGAAGTCAGGCACAAATAAAACACTGCTGCAGAGCCTTGAGGGATTCGATCCATCTGGGTCCTTCTGATCAATTTAATCAAGTAATTCCCATTTCACATACACTGAGACTAGTTCAGCTCTGGAAAACTCAAGTGGTCTGTACCAGGTGGAGGGGCCAGAAGTTCCTCCCTGCCATCACCTGCTCTGTTCTAGAGGGCAAACCCAGCAGGGTTTGTGCCAGAGCAGATTCCTGTCCCATTTCCAGCTGGATTCCCCACAGGATCTCTCTCCTGGCAGCCACTCTCCAGCACTTTGCCCTCCTCTGGTCACCTCTGCTCCCCGGAAGGAACAGACCAAGGTCAGCTCTGAACCCGGCTCCTGCTGCCAGGGGACAACCAGAGACACTTTGGGCACAGCCCCAGAGCATTTTTAATCCCTCCTGTCAGTTATTGTGCAATCACTGAGTTACTTTAACAGGAAGGAAGAGGCTTGAACACCCAGCCTACATTCAGCACTGCAACGAGGTGTTTCAGTAAATCAAAAGTGTTGCAAACGTGAAGAAACTCCACTTGCTCCTGGAAATAAATCCTGGAATGTGCTCTTTTTTCCACTTCTGCTTTTCCCACCACTTCAATTCCCAGCACATCAGCGTGGTGAGGTGATCAGAGCTCAGGATGGCCTAACACCATTAACCCCTTCCTAAGAAGAAATTATTAGTTATTTATATGCTATTAATACATCAGCAGAATCATGGAATGGTTTGAGTCAGAAGGAACCTTAAAGCCCACCCAGTTCCAACCCCTGCCATGGGCAGGGACACCTTCCACTAGAGCAGTTTGCTCAAGGCTTCAGTCCCCAAAAGCTTCACCAGAAGCCCAGGTGAAAGCAATGCAATTATATTTATAATATCTGGATTATAAAACCCAACAAACATGACTTAAACGGAGTTTGAGATGGGTTTAACTCCTCAGGTGGCATCTCAGGAAATGGGATGCAAAAAAAAAAAAAAAAAAAAAAGAAAAAAGAAAAAAAGGTTTCAAAAACCCCTGGATTTCAAAGTCAGAGGAACATCACAGTGTTCAGCTGGTGTGACTTTTCCAGAGTGAAAAAAGGATAGGCAGGACCTGGAATGCAAACTGCATGGGGCTAAGTTCCAGGGCATCTGGCAGGTTTTGGACTCGTTTCAGGGCTCAGAGGTGGCTCTGAGAGCATCCAGGCTCCGACTCACCCAGAACCTCATCCACACTGAGAATTCCTGCAGTTCCTGTGCTCCTGTAGCAGCCCCAGCAATAATGCTGAGCTCTATAAACAAGGATGACCTGGCCTGAGCATTTCCAGGGATTCAGTGTCCACAGCATGCCAGCCAAATCCAAGGGCTCCTGTGGAAAATGAAGCATTTCAGACCTATAGAAATGGATGAGAAATCAATGTTCTGCTGCAAAATTCTGCTTCATGCTGCAGCCAGTGAGCCTCTTCTCCAGGAGGCAGAGGCTGGCTTAGTCAAAAAGAGCTAAAACCACCCCCCCAAAATCAATTCTGTTGTATGAAGATCCATAATTCATAGAGGTTTGTCACGGAACACACCCGAGTGCCATCAATATTTTAAATATTGAGCACAAAAACTGGCTGTCAAGTGCAAGCCAGCAATTTCCTGGTGCCTCCCTGCTGGGGACAAAGTCTTCAGGCGGAGCAGAACCTGGAGGAGCCTTTTGAGCAGAGTTTGTTTGACTCTGTTACGTATTTTATTTGAAACACAAGATGTGTTTGCAGGAGGAAACCAGCTGGGCTTTGCCAACCAACAAAGAGTCAGCTGGCTGCCTCTGCTCGTTTTTAAACAGAAAAAATGATTTCATCATACCAACATGAGGCTGTATATATGTTTATTCATCGTCAGTAATTTTTGTACACAAGGCAAATATTAATAGCTGAAAGGCAACGCTTTTGGAGAGTATGTACAGAGCAATGTACAAGCAAGTGTAAGAGGTTTGAAACTATGAACTGATCTAACCGTTTTATAAAAAAGAAGTGATGCTTTTTTGTCTAAGACCTCCCTTAGAAATAATTTATTGCCAATCTTAAACTAAAGCAAGGAGAGAAAAAAAAAATTTACAATAAAAAGTAGTCCCTGGAAAGTTTATAAAAAGTTAAACATATAAAATTGTAAGCCACAAACATTTATACAAAGCTAATACAAATCTTGGTTTTGTTAAAGATCTATGAGGTTGTTATAAAATATATTTTTACATAAAGGCTTCACATAAGGTAAGCTCTCACTGCTACTGAAAGCGCAGGAAAGCGGTTTTAAATAGTCTGCAATTCAACTTATTTTCAAGTACAACGCAAAGAAATTGCAAAATGGCACTGTATTGCAATGCTGTGTAATTAAAAACTACATTAATGGTACCATCAGAGAGACAAGACCTGTAAAGTGAACTGGTGAACGATTTGCAGGGCAGGAGACTTCCCGAGGGTGTGGAACAGGAGTGGTGCTGGAAAAGGAACCTTCTGCAAGTGTCCTGGAAAAGGAACTGCCAGGGGGGTGAGGAACAGCTCAGCCTGGGGGCTGGGCAACACCCACCCCATCACTCTGCTGGATAATGCTGAATTGAAAGCTACTCACAAACAAGTCCCATGAACAGCCTTTGAGATCGACTTGACTTTTTTTTTTTTTAAAGAGCACTTATTCTAGAAGGAAGCTGAAGTTTCACACAAACTGATGGCTTATGCTCCCACATACAATATATAGGAAAAAAAAAAACAGTAATGTTTTTAAAGCCCTGATAACAGCCACAGTTTTTAGTTATCAACCATCTCAGCTGAACACTCTGCAGCAGGGAACAGTCACTAAAACACCAATTTCACCTTCAAGTACAGCTTGTACAGGACAGTGGTTTATCTCCATACAGTCAGTGATCTTTAGAACACAGCTCACTCCAGCAAAGAGAACTAAGGAATTTTGGGAAACTTGATTTTCTGGGACACTTCACTTTCTATCTGCTTTTCCCACCTTCTCTAGGAATACATCCCAACCTTGTACCACAGACTGGTTTTCATGAAGCTTCACTCTCACCAGCAAACTGTAATTCTGATTGTTTCAGGACAAAACTCAGCCTGTTCAGAGCATCAACCCTTCAGCTCTTGTACCAGATTTATGTCCTGCTATAAACAAATGATATTTAGAAACAAATCTAACAGGAAATACAACAGTTCAGGGTGTGCTCCATTCAGGGAGCTCATGAAGAGTGAGCCTGAAGATGGACAAGGGCATTGATTTGGGGGTTTTGGCTGTAGGATAACACAGGAACCATGTAAACAGGAACATCCAGGTGCATTGCCTCACCCCTCTAACAAACTGGGAGTGGGAAACCCGAGTGATTTGACTCAGTTATTTCATTAAAACAATTAATTTCTGCCTGAGATTCATATAGTGCTTCATCTACCAGGGCCTACAAGTGACCCAGCATTGGGGTCCCCCTCGCTCTCTCACAGCCCTGGGGTTCACAGGAGAGTGATCTGAAAGGATTCAGAACAGGGATTTTTCTGGTGGTTCTGGGGAGAAGCTGCTGAGGATTTCCCCACTTTAGCTAAGGCCAGAAGTGCCTTGGTGATCCTGGCTACATCCTTAGACTGACATCAGTTTTGAGGATCTTCAGTAAATTAACAGGTTCTATTGACAAAAAAAATTCATCAACACTTCACATAAATTAGTTTAGATAAATCCCTGGTACTCACCCTATCATCCACTACCAGTCTTTAGTCTTTTCTGCAATCATCTGGTCTGACACCCTCCAAAGCACCTACTGCAGACCTCTGCAAATCAACTGCTCTAATCAGAGGTTAAGTCTCTGTTTTGAAAAGACACTTGTTCAGACAACTGTCAGCAAAGGAAAAACCAACCCAACTCCCCTCCTGTTGAGAACCAAGGGTATGGATTTGTTTTCTGCTTTCCAAGACTGGACTTGGAGGCCACCAGAGGTTTGTGTCTGCTCATGGGGCATTTATAGCCCAAAGGAGAACTTCTGCTCCCATCACAGGTGTGTCATTCAGTCCTGGAAAGAGCCTCACCAGCCTTTCCTGAGGTCTCTGCTCCATATTCCTTCTTGAATTGCTCACATATAACCTGAACACACCAAATCAGAAATAATTCATTTCCAGTAGAGGCAAAATCTACATTAAATATCCCCATCCAAGATTCTATTAACCCTCCTGACATCAGTGCTGCATCCAGACTTCAGGACTATGTTTAGACCCTGCACTGTGACTTCTCCCAAGCTCTTTTCAGAATTCTTTCCTCCCCAAAGTGCTTGATGGCCAGAATCACAGACTAACCTATGACTATTCACTGGATGATATAAAAAAATAGAGGTCTTTCAAAGCACCTAACTAAATAAAAATACACTATTCCCCTTCTACTGCCAGGAGAACGAGGTACAGAGATGTTAATACAACTTACAATCACAGTAAGTAAAGGCTAAGTTCAGGAGACAGGCAGCTTTCCTATGTCCTGGCAGAGTCACTGCTCCCAGCAGTGACACCCCTCATGTCACCCCTGGCTCGTGGGATGAGAATAAAAATGGATTCGAGGATTGGCCACCAGCATGATCCACAGGAATTGGCCAATTCCATGGGGGAAAGTGGCAGCTGAACTGCCCACACCACACTACAGCCTGGGGGAAACGTGCTAGGGACACTGATTTTTGTATCACAATCTCAATCTCTTTTTGCAGTGTGCTGCGGGGTACACCAGGATTGCTTTAATTTCACTACTTCTCATTATTATTATCATTTCCTTTTTTAATCACATGGCAATGCTAACAACTCCCCGTAAGAAAATGAAACAAAACTGCAAAAGGACTTTGGGTAAAATAGTCACAAGCAGCACTCTGGAAGATGCTGTGCAACATCTTTAGCTCAAGTACACTTAGGATTGCTTAGACCCAACTGGAAAGTCTCAGAAAGAACCTCTTCAGCTGAAGCACATTCTGCTGGGACACGGTCTTTCATTTTTTCAGAAGAAAACATTCATCTGCACGGTGTCAGCTACACAAGGCCTCTGCTGGGAATTCATAAGGCCACTGAAAATGCCAGAGGAGGACAGAACACAAGGAGGCACTTAGGTTAGGTTTGCAAGTCCTTCTCTCCATCACCAAATGCTCCTGACTCAGAGGAGGCACCCGGGAAGAAGGCAGGGAGTTCAAATAAACCAGTGCTAAGTTAAAGCGCTTCCAGAACAGGTGACCCTCAGGTAACATCTGCTACCCCCAGGTAACACCTGGTCAGTGAAGATAAAAAAACACAAGCTGAGCTTGCTCCCCCCTTCCCACACCAGAATGCCAAGAGGATTGATCAGAGTGCTCTGTGCTTTGCCATGGCTCCAGGACGTGCGGACGCCTCTGGAGTGAATCCGTGTACTGTGCCAACCACTAATCCCTCCTCACTGGGCTCAGCACTTCCTGATAGATATGTCTGAAACTCCTGATCTGAAGTATTTTTGAAGCATCTCCTATTCCAACCCAACGCCATGATTTATACTCAAACAGGAAGTAAGTTACAGCCAGGAACCCGCGCTTCAAAGAGATGATTCCAGCAAGGGATTTGATGGGATTTCTAACCAAAAATAGACCTGAGAAATCATAAGTCAGCTATGGTATCACAGTCTTTAAAATGAAGTTAGATGTGAAAAGTTTCTCTCTCCCCCCTCTCACCTTAAATTACTGCCACAGTCTAATAATTGCAACAATTTCATTGAAGTTTTGACTTGGAATTCTGGATTTTCTAGGATAATACACATGTTTGTAAAAGGTCAAATTTACCACTTTACAGGTAACTTAGCCATAGGTCTGCTATAAAATTACAACTTGGGTCAACTTGAAGCTACACTGGAAGAGATTAAGCCTGAATTTCTGCAGAAATTGGCAATAATGTGTTCAGCAGCAGCTTTTAGCCACGTATCAAGAAGTCTGACAGGATCTGGATTTCTCTACTCCTGCTGTAAACTTCTAGTTAAAAAAAACAACACACAAGAGTTACTGTAATCAACCAGTCTTTTTGCACATCACTGTAACATCAGCTGCTTGAGGTTGTCGTGCAGGATGGTATCCTTGACATCACGGAAAACTAGCCGGATGTTCTCTGTGTTAATAGCAGTGGTGAAGTGGTGGTACAGGGGCTTCTGCTGCTGGTCCCGGCGTTTCGTGCGAAAACAATCCACCAGGAATTTCTGGACATCTGTTAAGCAGTGGGGATCCCCTTCAAACTCTGGGAAATAGTCTTTGATGCTGACTTTCTGTACTTTTTCCTCGAGCAAGTCCGTCTTGTTTAAGAAGAGGATGATGGAGACGTTGCTGAACACCCGGTTGTTGACTATTGTTTCAAAAATGTTCAGGGACTCCGTGAGGCGATTTGTCTGCCGGTCCTCCATGAGCACTTGGTCGAACTCGCTGGAGGACACGAGGAACAATATGGATGTGACACTGTCGAAGCACTCGAACCATCGCTTCCGTTCCGACCTCTGCCCACCCACATCGACCATCTTGAAAGGGACATTTTTGATCTCAAAGTCGTACTCGTGAATCCCTTTGGTGGGCCTTCGTGCCAGCAGGATGTCTTGCTGTGAGGGAAGGTAATCCTACAAAAACAAGGAGAGTTTTTTGATTAGGATGTGATCATGGGTATGGGCACAGCTGAGCTGCAGTGGAGAGAGCAGCCTGCACAGGAACAGGACAAGGTTTTCCATAAAAAGATATGGATGTAGATTTCCATGCTAACATTGGAGCTTTTGGGAAAGAGCCACAGCCCAAAGCAGGAAACACACCCAATATTAAGTAAGAATTATGTACCTCAAAACACTTCAGCTTTCCCTGTGCCACGTGACAAGGATCCATAACCAACCTGGGAGGTGAACCAGCAATTCCTCATGCCAGTTCCCCTCATTCTGGATCACTTCCTTCATTCTCTTCCCACAATGCTGGCTGCCAACACTACAATGCAGCAAATGGGCTCTAAAAGAGCTTTCTCAAACCAGTAACTATGGGATATCCCATGCCAGCTGTGGGCTCTCCATTTCTCCCATGCTCCCCTGCAAAGTGCATGACTGCCTCCAGAAACAAACCAGCTGCTGCACTAAGTAACTTTACAGCAATCAATTATGCCTGAAAACTAAAACCTAAGCAACTTCCTGTGTTTGTGCCATGCATCTTTGCATCCTGCTGTGTCAGTGCACACTGGTGAGCTCACACTGCCTGACTTTGTCCAAAATTTACTGTGCAATGAGCAGAACAGGGGAAGAAACTGAGAGCTGGGGACAGCAGTGCCTTTCCAGCCTGGGGGGAACAGACAGCTGTATCCTGAAGTTCTCCAGCCCACCTTTCCCCAGAATTTAAGAGGTGTTCAAGAGATTTCTTTTTTTATTGTTACATGAACATCATCAGTGGATGCAGATGCTCCAGGAAGAGGAATTCTTATTAGTCAGTTTTGACAGCGTGAAACTCAATGCTCAGATTGGGGATTTCTTCATTCTTAGAACTACACTTTTGTCTACAGTCCAAGTCTTTCTCTTATCTGCAAAGTGCATCTCTACCACACAGTTGCCTGTGCTGGACTTTTTAAAAACCTTGTTGTTCACTTGTTATGGAAACTCTTCCTCACATTTTCCCAGCATTTCTCACCATTTCAGAGAGCGCAATTTAGGGTTTGGAATTTCAGTCTCTTCTTAAAAAATGAATGATCTATGATCTTCCTTTGACAGTGCCAGTTCCCACACTGGGAGCTTTTATAAAGATGTGTAAGAGCATGGTTCAGAAAGTCTGATTCAACCAGTCAAGCTGGGTGGGGGAACAAGCACACAGCACCATGGCTATTGGAGAACTTTCATCCCAAGTTTAAGGCAGCTGGGCAAGTTCAAACCACAAAAATAAAATCTAAAAATCATGAAGTGAGTGCAACAGTCCAAAAACTCTAGGATCACTTTGCTTTGCCCTATAAGTTCCAAAGTGAAACTAGAAAGAGAGGGCTTTGTCTGAACTCTGGGTTCCTTTTCCTGAGCTGCCCATGACTAAGGCACTGATTTTTATCGTGGCACGAATTACAAATCAGCTCTGAAGCACAGGCTCCCCACCCTGCAGCCTTGGCTGCAGCATTGTTACACATCCAAACCCCACAGCAGCTAAATCTGGAGGAGAGGAGAACTGCTAAAGCAGCATCAAGTTCCCTCCAAACTGACCAGAAGAGGTGCTGCCACCCCCCCGTCTCATTAATGAACGACTTTAAAGGGTGACAAGACTTTTCCCTTTGTTAAATGTATCTTGGGTCTTTTCTACTGAAATCATAGAGAGGAAAACAACCAGCAAAAGCAGTTCAGGGACTGTATGAAATGTCACTGGGCACATGTGAAGGGATTTTGAGCAAAGCTGACTGTCAACAAGTAGGCAAGAGTGTCACAGATTCCATACTCATTCCAGCTTCCAAATGGGAATGTATATTCTTTTGTTTTTCAGGAAGTTAGCCTCAACTTCTCAGAACAAAACCAAAAAGTCTTAGGAAAGCTCAGGAGTGACTGAAATTACTAAATTACATAAACAAATAAAACCAACGAATATAATAGGCAAAGCCACATGCACCTTCAATATTGAAACAAGGGCACAAAGCAAACTCTCCAGGGAGTTGGCCTGCAATGTTTATTCAGTAAAGCTTTTAAGAACAAGGAGCTTATCCCCAGAATTCCTGACAAATTCCCTCTATGAGTACCATTACTCATTGAAAATTCCTTCCACACTTGCAGCCACAAAGAGAATCCTTTCAAGTGCTTTCTAATTCTACAGGCACAGAAGACCTGCCGTGGAACTGGGTATCTCCAGGGTCCCTTCCAACCCAAACCATTCCATGTTTTATCCTGGATATTGGCTACTGTGATCCAACAGGCAGCAAATGAGGGCTCTGTGAGTTCAGGGCTGGTATCCAGCCACCATCTGGCTCCAGGAGACCAAACATGACAACTCCCAGGAACTCTCCCAGTATTTCAGTTATCTTTTCGAAGGACAATCATGTTCTCTCTTTCATGTTCAGATCCTTGGAACACAAGCAGCTTGCCTCTTTCTCAGTGCTGATCCTGTTCTCCATGTCTGCAGACTGCAGCATCAGTGAGTATTTTCCTTGGGTGGCACTGAGTATTATTTTCCAAGTTCTTTCAATGTTCTGCCATTGTCAATAAATGTTTTTTCCCCTCAAGCATCCTCACATTGATACTGATTTGGAACATGTGCTTTCTTCCTGATTTTCCTATCTCCTTTCCTCATATTCACTCCAGTCTGCTGCTTCTACAGGAGTTCCTTTGGTTATCAGTAGCTCTTTTGGCTATCACATCACTGTTTGCCTAGTTCAAATTACAATTTAAGGCATGACTAAGACCCAATCACAAGGTGGAAAGCCAAGTCTCTCTGTGAGGTATTTTGGATACATGCAGTCTGCACTGGCAGTTGAAATAGCAACACACAGTTGCAAGGAATCCAGGAGATCCCACGCATGTCTGCCTGTCAGATACTCTTATTTTGCTGATCTGATTAAATCTGAACACTAAGTTCTTTTCCCCCTGTGCTGTTATCAGCTCCTTTTTGGCAAGAGGCACGTGAATTGCAGATCTATGTGTTTATAAGCAATTTAGTTGCAAGTCAGCCCAGTTGCATCAGATAAGAGCAAATACTTTTATTTACAGCTTGGGGAAACAATCACTAGACAATCTTGCATCTAGATAAGAATAAACCAGAAGAACCTATCAAATCTCTCACTAACAAAACTGAGCTAGTGCTTCTTTCATCAAAGATTTAACATTTCTACAACAGCAGATCCTGATGAGTCCCTCTGATTCTCAACACCATTTGGTCCAACTTGAAGCCAGAAAAGCTGTAATTCACAGCACTCCCACAGCAACATCAGACCTGCAGTAAGTGTGTTGATGTATAAAAGTATTAAAAAACCCAACTACTGACTAAGTTTCACACTTTAGTCAAAGAATGGACCAGAGTTTCTCCATGAAGAATTTTGAAATGGACCTGCAAAACTTTATCCAATATTGTTGGGGAAAAATCCAAGCCCTGTGAAACTTCAAGGCACTGGATTCAAAGACCATGAAAAATCCACCACTGGCAGAGAGTTCAGCAGTTCACTAGAGTAGGTGCAGTTCTCCTAAGCACAAGTCTTATAACTCAAGACCAAATCCAAATTCAGAAACCAAATGCTGGAGATCTGGAGATGACCACCAGTGCTTCAGTTAGAACAATGACAGTTCAAAGCAGAAAAATAGTCTGGCTAAAATTTAATCTGTTAAAAAGAAAATTGAAATTAAGCATGATGTAACAGGGCTTCACTGAAGTGGTTTGGATTCCTTCATTTGTTACCATCAGCTGGAAATGACCATGGAGAAACTGCCTCCCCAAAGAGCTCAAGCACAATATTAAAACTCCCGTTTTAAAGGCAGTTTTTCCACAAGCCATTCCTGCAATCCACAACTGATGAGTATCAGCAGATACTCTCATTATTCAAATGCTAATTAACAGTTCTATAAAGAAAGTGTTCTAAAGAAAATTTTAGTTGTTTCTCCAGAGAAAACAGACTTTATCCTTTCCTGAGTTTATGTTAAAGTAGCTATTACTGGAAGGTACCACTGACCTGTGACTGATTTAACTCAGAGCTCCTAACTGGACACGTAACCCCAAACCCAGTTGTTTTGGATGTCACTTAGTGTTGAAAAGCTACTTTAACAGTCTCCTGCCTGGCAAAGCGTTTTTAACTTGTTTTTTGTTCAGTTTTGACAGAAGGTTTATTTCCAGAAAGTCTTCTGGCCCTTGCATTGCCCCGTGTTTTTGACATGTCAGTGACGAACTGCTGAGATAATGCGACAGCCTAAGTTAACTAAAGATGAAGTTATTGGAGTAGACACTAATTACATTTCATCTATTTAAAACCCAGAGATCACAAAGACTACTTAAAACTCAAGACTGGAAAGAAAAATAAAAAAAAGGACTTACTTGTTCTCCAAGTTTATCCAAGTTGTCCAAGAAATACTTTACAGATTCCCCCTAAAAACAAATCAAACAGTTATTTAAATAAGCGACATCCTTGATCCCAATGGTTTACATTCTGAAGTCCAGATAATTTATTGAAACCTACATTTAAGCATTGTAAGCTTTAATCATTGCCATTTTTAAAAGCAGCTATCCTAAGAACACAACTGATGATTTATTCTTAGGCCAGTTAATATTTAAGCCTAAGAGTATAAAAGGCACATTTATAATAGTCACATTCTTTCCAAGTTTAGACTTGATAAATAAATCCAAGTGTTATCCACAGGGAGCATCAATGAAGCAGCCACACCTTCGTTATGAAAAGAAACATTCAATTCCTCTGGGGCTTTGCAGAGTGTGCACACACAGGCATTCAGGTACAGGGATTAATCACCAGAGAAAGTTCATTTGTATTGCAGTGCCACAGGACTCATTCCCACAGGTACTTCCCCGGAGCACAGTGACTGATGAGCAGAACACAGGATGAGAAGCAACAACAGACAAAGCATTTTACACAAGATTCCCATCACACACCAAGCTGGACCAGAACATCTTACTCTGAGTGATGAGCACAGCTCCAGGCTGCTGTGCATGATATCACATTTACCATCCAGGTTTATCTTCTGGGTTCAAGTCATCCCTGTCCTGGCAAAGGCTAACTGCAGTTTTTAATCCCTCCAGTAATGTGGAACTAATGACTTTCTTCATGGTAAACCTGAACCACACTCAACCCTGTAGAACTCCATCAGGGTGCTGGGATTAAGGAGGAATTCCTCCATGGATACTGCTGCACCTGAGTTCACTTGCAATAGGAATGTATTGATGGAATTCACTGCAGAAGAAAGCATCTTCTTAAGGTTCTCAGCATCCTCACAGAAGCACAGATCTGATCCCTTTTGGAAGCTCCTAATTACCAGCTGTAATTTATTCATTTTACAGTAAGTGCAGAGAAGAAACCACCTGTGTTTTTACTCGGCAGGTGGAAGAGCAGGAATTCAGACTGAGCTTTCTTGTTGAGAAAATCAAGCAGCATCTGAGGCTGGGGTGACTACACCTAATCCAGACAAGTGAATTAGGACAAGAGCTACACCCTGATAATGACTTCCCATCACTTCAATCTGAACTCTGCAAACTTATCTAGGGAGAATAGAAACCTCACTGTTCAACTGTGTCATCTGAGCATCTACCCTGAGCAGAGCAACAGGCCAAAAAGGGTTCTGGCAGACACATCAGCAAGGTACCTTTGCAAATTCTCCAGACACTAAAATTAAGTTCCATAATACAAGTCAGATACCACACCTTGAAGTGTGCAATTTGAACATCAACGTTTAATGAGGCAAGACTGGCACTCTGGTTGGAACATGCCTTGTGCTCGACACACCTGCAGGGAGAGAGCCCAACACACCTTTACTACCTTATTTTACCTCCTGTCTGTCTCAGCTATCTTGATTTTCTCTGGGGTGACAAATTGCAGCAGGAACAGCATTTTAGTAGCACACAGCAGCAAATGCCTGCAGTGACAGCAGTATTGTATCTTTTCCAGCATCCGTTCTAGCCTCAATCCTCTAAGGAAGGTGTACAGGGAAGAGCATTCCTATTTCACAGAAAATTAACAATCCCAATGCACGAATCCATCAAGCTTCCCAAGCAGTAACAGGATGAGAATTCAGGCCTTCCAAGTGCTAAAACCACTGTCTGTAGCTGAATACTAAGGCAAAATAAAATTTAAGGTCAGATGTAATTTCTTTTTTAGGTGCCAACAGGAGCTGGCAACCTTCCCTTCCCCACAGGGCTGGCTACATACCAATCAGACAGATTTCAGACTCAGTAAGTGCAGGTATTTATTCTGGAATACCTGGGCCTCAGAGGCTGAATTTGTTTGTGTGTGCATACAAGCATGCATTTTAATCCTAGACAGCATTTTTATATGACTTACAGCAATACCTACTCCCTAAAGAACCATTAACTCTGCAGTTAATGTGGAAGTTACTACATCTCCTTTAGGTTCCAGGGCTTGCAGCTACTGCAATGGATCAAAAAGTTGGAGCAGACAAGCAAACCACAGCCTGGAAAGGTCACAAAACATCCACACAAGCAGCTTTCCAAAAGAGGGGATTTCCTGAAATCACAAATGCAAAATACATGAGCCTGCAGTGACAGCAATGCTCCAGAGCCACACATCCAACAGCAGTCACTGCCAAGGAACACTGAGATGCCAACTCCACTTCTAGGCTGGCACCTCTCAGAGTCAATGTCTGACAAACATCAAGGTGGCCATGCTGAAACTGAAGAGACTGAACTCTTAAATCCATCAGTTACAACATAACACAGCTCATTAAGCAGAGACATTACAGCTTCCCTCCTCCACACCACAGGATCAGCTGCTTGGGTTCTCCCCTCATAAAAATCTGTTCAGACAGCAAGTGATGTGGACATGACTCAACTCTGTAACCAAGGATAAAAGTAGTTCATTCATTGTTTTTTACCAATCTGCATACCAATTAAAAACCTAGAACAGCTTCAAACTCATCCTCTCTTCTTCCATCCCACTCCAGCCACCCATCCATATCACAGAGCCACAACCCAGAGCCCTGACCAGCGGTAATTTTCTGTCTGCCCTGGACACGTTGCTATCACCAGGCTGAGCTCTGCTAACTACAGACACTCTTGAACAGCAAACTACCTCGCTGAACAGATTGTTATCAGAATGCACTACTGGAGAACCAGAGAGTTTTGACCCATTTAAACAAGTTTCAAAGAGGCAGCATTACAAAGCAGCCAAGCTTCAATCCCTTCCCAAAGGGTGAAGTTTTTTATTTTATCCAATAATGAAGAGAAACACTGAAAAACTCAGCACACAACAACTGAGGAAGGCCTCAATAAAACCTATTTTTAAAAATGAGTTAGAAAAGGATCCATTCACATCCCTGTACTACACTAGCCCCAAAGACAGCTTCTGTGTTAGGCTGCTTTTTCTTGGCAGACAGAGAACCAGCTCCCACTCAGTAAATCCATGACAGTGACCATATTTAAATCGCTGCATTCAACAGCTGTCACCTAAAATTTCCCTTCTGACAAACTGTGAACTCTCTGGTTTACCCAAAATGACTGGAAAAAAGAAACTGGGTTTCCCCACTCTGTCCCACTAACGCCAGTGTGGCTCACCATGTCCAGCCCTGCCACGTGGCTGCTTAGCGATCAATTTGTGGTGTCACGCCACAAAGGAGCCACACCAAAGGCAAAATCTAGACAGAAATGAGAAACTGAAGGATCTGCCCCCATTAAAACTCCCACAGTTCTCCATTACACTCCTGTTGCCTTCACACCCACGGTCTGTGAGGACATAGGACGGAAATTTAAAGATTAGCTAAAAATACAGCGGTGCCCCCAGCACAGGAAGGACCTTGACCTGTTGGAGGGAGTCCAGGGGAGGCCACCAAGTTGATTACAGAGATGGAGCACCTCTCCTACCAGGAAAGGCTGAGAGAATTGGGAATGTTCAGCCTAAAAAGGGAAGACTTTGGGGTCACCTAATTGAGGCCTTCAGTACCTGAAGGGAGCATACAGGAAAGATGGAAAAACCATTTACAGGGGTCTGGAGTGAGAGGACAAGGGGGAATGGCTTCACACTGACAGAAAGTAGGTTTAGACTGGTTATCAGGAAGGAATTCTTTACTTTGAGGATTCTGTGGCACCAGCACAGGTTGCCCAGAGCTGTGGATTCTGCACCCCTGGCAGTGTTCAAGGCCAGGTTGGACAGGGCTTGGTGCAACCTGGGATAGTGGCAGTGTCCCTCCAAACCATTCTATAGTTCTGTGTGATAGTCTTGAACCAGTCACAGGTGAACCTTCTTTTCAAAATGCAGATGAACCCTTTGAAGCAATTAGTACAATTGAGCAATCTGGAAATGCAGTGCTCTGAAGGCCAGCAATGACACTGCAGGAACCAACCATGTCACAGAGCCCAACTCATCCCCTGCCCACTGCCCTCTCCTGTACTTCAAGCACAGCCCAAAGATGCCAATAGAGGGACAAAACCCAACACAGGCTTGGGCACACATTTCAAATGAATACTGAGGTTCTGCAACAAAGCAAACTTCTTGAGCACACCCCAATACAGCAGAATGAGCAACCCACACATCAGCTTCAGAGACCTTCTGTGGTACAGGAAGGTGCTTTGGCTGTTTCACACTTTATTAATTTATATCAGGATATCAGATTTTTAAGCAGTCCCTTATGAATGCTTAAGATGCCCTTTTTTGTTCAGATGGAAAACACCCATCTCAGCTGTGGCCCTTCAGCCTCCTCCTGATTCAGAAATGCATGTAAACCACAGGAAGTTGACTGTTAAGTAACTTTATTCATAACTGTCAACTATTCCATTTTCAGAAAGGTTTGAGTCAAATCAGCCTGTGCCTCCTGGAGCCTTGTGATCCTCTCTGAGAGAGCCAAGTCACTTCATCATGAATGTACAAGAAAACACCGGAAATCTTACTCCTATCAAGGTGCCTGACATTACAACAGCTTCCCCTACAACTTTGCATTTAACTACTTGTTAAACGAAATATCTCCAGTTTTATAATTAATTCTTTTTATAAAGACATGGTCACAGCAGAGTTGGTCATTTAGATGTAGGCCAACACCTGCTGGTGTGGTCATCTGCAGCAACCCAGAGCAGGTATCATTTATAAGCAAAACATAACACAAAGATCACTGTCTGGTTACTGCCTAAAGCAAAATAACCATAAAAATATTTTTGAGGGAGGGAAGAAAAAAACCCAAAAAACCTACATGAAATACACACCAGATGAACACATCTTTTAAACTCAGGAAGCACCAATTTATTTGGTTTCCATGAAAACAATGTCAGCAATCTAAATATGATTTGTTGAAACCTCAGCATAGCCAAATGGCTTTTTAGCTCTTCAAGGGGATTAGGGACACAGCATTTTTTCCACTAGCAATTGCTTAAAAAAGAAAAAAGAGATAGAGGGAAAAGTATCAAATGAAGATTTAGTCATCATAAGGTTTAAAGAAAGAAACAATTTATCAAACCATCTAGGTCTGGCTGCAAGTTCAGTGGAACATACTGAACTGACAAGGCTTATTAAGTATCTGAAATAATAAATCAGATATTTTAAGAAAATAGGAGATATAACTTAGTACCTCTATATTACAACTTTAGCAATCACCAAACATTTTCTCTTCCTGACCTTACTTGAATTTCTGAGAAACAAATATTTCCTATTTTATTTAATTAAAAACCCACAAAAACACAAGAAACAAAAACACCACCATAAATAAGCTTTTTTTACAAGCCTAGTTTAGAATAAGAACAGGTAACTGCAGAGTTTTTAGGCTGGTGTGTATGTGCCTAAATATGCAAACCAAACCATGCATAACACTGGAGAATCAGCTTGAAGGAAGATGATGGAAAAATAAGCAGAGTTTGAAAATTCTGCATTTTACAGCACCCTAGTAATGCTTATAGCACACACTTCATTATGTACAGGGTGTTTTTCTGTTAGGGGCTTAAATCCAGGAAAATCCATATCTGAGGATTTTGGCAAAGGAAAGGATCCCTAACAACCTTTTTTTTCTAGCCACCCCACCCTAAGCTGATTTAAAAGAAGACTGACTACAAATCAATAGTGCTGCCACTGAACTTATAGCAGATGTCTTCTGAAATGACAGTAATAAACAGAGGGATAATGAATGGAGAAACATTTCAATCAAATCAATCAATGCAGATTCCCAGAGGAAGGGAGATTAGAGGGCACAACCTCCTCCACCAAAGCAGGGAATATCTGCAGCATGACACAAAGGAGGGAGATGATCCAGATGATATATTTATGCCATGAATACATATCCTAATTACATTAATGAGCTCAAATCCACAACTGTCTTGATTGTTAGACCAGCAGGTTTAACCAAGTCTTATGTCGAGACATTCAATTGGTTTGGTCTCTTTTGCTGGTCTCAGACTTGGAGGTAAATGAAACAATCTTGGTTCCTTCACTGCTTTCAGGTTTCTACAATTTCTCTTTCCAGTCCCTCCTCCCAGTGTTTTTTGAAGGGGATTCCCCTTTCAAACAAGCCCCAGTCAATAGACTAGGGCAAAACTTCCCTACATTCATATCTATAACCTGTTTACTCAAGGAACTAAACTTTAAAAATATACTTTCACCGCTTTATAGCGGTAATCCAGCAACTTGATTGGTATCTCCTAAGGTGAGGGGAAACAATTTATTTCTGAATTGCCATTCCATGCTCTAATACTTAACACCCACTCTTCAAGCAGTATTAGCAGCATCCTGGAAGTTTACAAGAAGAATATACAATAACTGATTTTTAATCATGGTGCTGAAGTTATTTGGGGGAAAAGGCCCAGGTAAGCAGTAGTATATTTATTTCCCAGACTGCAAATCAGGGTCAAAATATTTGAGTGTGCACTAACACAAAAGGCATTTCCTTGCGAGAGGTTTCCCTTCTCTAAGTGTTAATTATGGCCAAAGCACAGCAGTCCTCATTTATGCCCATATGAGCATTACGGTGGCCATGTGAAATTAATCCCAAACTCTCCAAAACTGAAGGGCAAAGGGCTGGAAAATGGCACTGCTGTCTGTGGAAGCATGAATGGAGCAGCCTTAAAAGGGTTGAAGCACAGACAGTGTGTGTCAAGACCAGACATCTCCCATCTCCTTTCTCTCCAGCTCAACCATTTGAATAGTCATTTAAACATGATCTGCCCATTTCCAGAGATAAAATTCAGCACATTTAGGATTAATTCCTGTTTCCCTGCAAGAACGGAGAGTTCAGACACAGCTGCTGATACGGGAGTACAAAATAACGCTGCCCCTCATCAATACACATCACAAATGCGTCACAGCCCAGCCCAGCTCCCAGAGCACAGACCTATTTCCCCTTTTCAGCGCTCGCTGCGTGCGGCTCCAGCCGTGTTTGCCTTTTTTCAGAGCCATCACAACTGCGTCACACGGGGCAGAAGTGAAACCTGCCCCGTGTTTGGGTACACAAGCTGAGTATCTGTCCCAAAAAATGGAAAGGTTCAAGTCCTGACTCATAGAAGCCATCTTTTGTAAAATCTTTTGGTGGCAGAGCAGAATTTGTGCTTGCAACAGCTGGATCAATTTGGCTGGAGGGTGCTCAGCTCCAAAAGCACCAAGGGAGGAGTCACACCAAGTTTATTTCATGACTGACATTTTTACCTTGCATAACAGCATTAACAAAGAAAGGTGAAGGGGTTTAGGAAGGGGTTTAACCCAATAATATCCCTTTAATCTATTATCCCCTATTTACCATGTAATCCAATTAATCCATAATTCTCAAAATGTGGATAACAAATGGAGGGAGACAGAGCACGCCAACCTGAGGGCCTGCACTGTGACATCCTGGCAGCACCTGCAAGCTGGGGACATCTGCCATACCCTGACAGTGACAGAAGGATGTCACCAAGCCAGCCTGGAACTAAATACTCCAAGCAAGGCTCGAGCATCAGCTGTTGCTCCTTCTTACACCCGGATCAGCTGTGCTCTCCCTTCAAAGTGCCAGACTCACACAACTCACACTCAGACTGTCTTCCATCAGCAGAGCATTTACACACTTTCATATATACCATGCCACTCCAATGAAGTTAATTAAAGCATGATTAAACTCTAAAAAGAAGTTAATCTGCATATCAGTATACCATAGAGCAAACTGTTCCAGTTTTCGATTACTTTCCTAAGAGGGAAGAAATCCATTTCAGTTTTCTTAGTTAGGTATCGCTCCCCTCTCCTGATGGAATTTAATTGCCGGATTCTTAATTGCTCAAAAAAATGCAAATTCACTACAGCTTTTAGGTAGGAAACAGCATTCCATTAAAGCCTACAAAACTACAATTTCTCCACACCAGGCATTCTGCTATTGTATTTCTAATCCTGAAAGATTGCTTGGAAACCAGGATGTGACATATTCTAGAAACAGCTGAGACTCCTTCCAACAATTAAAAACCCTCAGAGTCCACAGCATTAATCCTGGAGTGAATAAATTAAATTCTTCCCTATGAGGTCCTGGCACAGGGTGTCCAGAGAAGCTGTGACTGCCCCATCCCTGGAATGTCCAAGGCCAGGTTGGACAGAGCTTTGAGCACCCTGGAATAGTGGAAGGTTGGGAGAGGAACAAGATGAGCTTTAAGGTTTCTCCATCCCAAACCATTCTGTGATTCCATCATCTTCCTTAGGACCACCATGCTTTCAAATAGGAAGCAAACTCAAGGTTGTTGCAGCTCCTTCTGGATATCTGAGCCAGGCTGAGGAACACATGAACTGGCACCACAGACCCACAGCATTCAACCAAAAGGCTGCTGTTTGCCAGAACCTGAACAGAAATTAATCCATGAAAACAAGGATCAGGTGCACTTTGTTTCTTCAAAGGGCTTTTTACTCCCTCCCTAAGTATTTACAATCCAAACTCCTCTTCCACAAAGTTTACTTTAGGAAAGACACCAATACATTGCTGAAGATTTTCAAATTTCATTGATGAAACCAATCCTCCAAGCCCCAGAGCACACAGACCTAGAAATCCTACGAAAACATGCACTGACCAAGGAGAAACTGCCACCTCCCAGTTACTATTTACACTCTGGGCAGCATCTCTATAAACCTCAGATGTTTTGCACACAAAACAGACTGGAACCAGACTGTAAACATTTGCTCTTCTTTCAGAGCACTGACCCACTGGCTCCATGACTTCATGTGTTTGCAACTCCAACTGCATTTAATCTAAGGCTGGAGCGGTGGTGAGTCTGCAAATCTGCCATCCATCATTTAGAGCTTCACTGGCTTCCAAGTAGTACAAGATCAGCAAAGACTCCCAAAAACATGACAAATATTTGGCGTGCGGAAATGTATCAGCACATAAAACTGGCCGTGCTGAACTTGAAGATGCTTGAAAAGTCCATTATTGCATAAACTCTGCACTAAATCACAACATTTCAAAATCAGAGCCCTGAACTGGATCCCAATGCATTTCTCTAGGATTCAGTTTTAAAGTACATTTGGTTCCTATTTCAGCCTCATGAGAAATCCAGATGACCAAAAGCTTTTTAGTTCCTTCCTCTGTCCCAATCAGAAGAATCCATTTCAATTAAGTTCTGGTATTTCTGTTTGCAGCCAGTGATGCACTCATAAACCAGCTCTTGTTCCAAGCTATCTGACAAGATCCTGTGATAATTTACTGGGTGTAGAGAAAGATCTGCCTGTATCATTAGCTGCATATTACTGTTTTATAAAATTACTAGGAGTTCTAAAAGAGTGTTCTAAAGTGTCTAAAAGAGCTCAAAGTAACAGTAAAGTACACAAGACTCCCTAAAAAGCAGCAAGAGGCTGATAACACTTCATGTCACTTGTAGAATTTCAGACTATAAATTAGCTAAAACTAGAAAGAAATATAAATTAAATACTAGAGCAACAATGTTACTTTGCTACTGAAACCAATTAAAGGTCCACATACCACCCACATGTAAAATTTTAGTAATCACCCTGCATTACTTCTTTTTCCCCACAATTTTGTGTAGATATTTTGAAATACAGATGGTACCAGTGCACTGTTTCCAGCCCTGGAAATTCTGCATCCTCTTGATTTGGTCACCAGTGGGTGATAAAATATCGTCATGTGCCCAAAGAGAGAAGTGCTCCCAGGCTGAGATCCCAGCATTTTGTTTAAAATAATTTCCCCAGCATCTTTAAACAAAAGAAAAAAGAAACAGAAACTCATGTAGTATTACACATTCCTGCAGCCTTGATCCTTAAAATGAATTTGGGGTCTTTTCAGTTCCTTGGCTAAGTCTCTGAAGAGGAGCATGATATTTCATTTATTAACTGAGGGGACTCTGAAGGAAAAGAAATTTTAGGCAGGAATGACTATGATGGAGAGGTGTGCAACATAGTACAGTGAACTGTGTGCTGTAAAAGGCATTCCCTATTACTGTTCAAAAATTTTCTTTTCTGAAGCAGTTGTTGTCAGTTATTGTGATGATAATTCAGTGTGTTTTCTGTATTTAAAATTCCTCAACTTCTCCAGCTCTATTACCTGATGTTTCTTGTTAATGCAGACATGCAAATGGAGAAGATACTGGAAGTAATTTAGGACTTCTTTAGCTGCTGATGTACTCTTCAATATTTTCTTTATCACTATTTAAATTCAACCCATCAGTCAACTCTAGGATAAAATATAAGTGCTAGTCTCCAGGATTATTCAGATTTTTATTAGAATTAAATACATTTATTTACAGTTTGAGGCTGCCAAGTTAACTAATATCGTGTTTTATGACTCATTTATTCACCTTTAAGATATAAATAAAGGCTTCATATTCCAGAGTAACACAAGATACTACCTGGTATCAGGCTACCTCCATCAGCACTGTGAGCATACAGTTTGTTATTCTGTAAAAGAGCAGGTTCTGCACCCTCTAAACTTCACAACTGAATTTGGTAATTCAGATCCTTAGCAAAGAAAAGTGCCAGCAGACACAATGCTGGCACAGAGATTATCTTGCTTCCCCACAACTATAGTCATTCTATTGCTTTTCTTACGTAGTGAGGTCAGCTGCACTTGGGTTTTCTCACATTTTCTTGAGCAACTTCCTCAGCTACTAGACGCTGAAGTTTCCTCCTCCTTTGCTAGTTCCGTGTAAGAGGCGTGGCCTGAATCCAGAAGGTATCAAAGCATTCACCATTAACTGAAGTCTGGGACAATAAAAAGCCAAAGCAGTCACCCAGCACAACCTAGGGATAGTATGTGCTTGCTGAGAGGAGACTTCACCAGCCTCTAAGGCTGAAGCCTTGTTACAGTAAACTCAAATCAGGAAACAGCAGCACACATCAACACTGCCTCTGGCATGGCACCTTAGTCCTGCAGGATCCCATATTTACACGTGAAAAAGATCCCTCTCTATCTTTGCCTCAGGTGCAAAGCACAGACATGGGAGATGACGCTGCGTTTATCCCGCACATTTTGCCAGCACAGAGATTTGCTGACAGCTCCGAGTCCTGGGACTGTGCAGGGTTTGTGTTCAGGAAGTCATTTCTAAATGGACACAGAATGGTGCAGGCAAAGCTGCTCAAATTCCAAAGGTTGTAACGAGACAGCTCTGCAGGTACCAACAAGCAACACCTTGCAGGTGAGTAGAGAGCAGGGAAATGAGCTTGGAATGAATGCCTGTACCAAGGGCTCATGTTACACTGCACAGCAGAGGCAGCAAAAGCTCCTCTAACACATTTGAAGATATTTAAAACAACGTGCTGAGAAGAGATTCTCACACTCATGACGTGAATATTCATATTCAGTAGGGCATTTGTATTTTAGATTTATTTAATCACAGCTTGGTTATAGAATTCCCTTTTTTTGCAAGAACTAGGTCACCTTCTACTCTCCTGCAACAAAATGTTTAGGAAACTAAGGCACATGACTATCAACACAACACAGCTTGCTGGAGACAGAATATGTATAAGAACACACACCTCTGCTCCCACAGTGCATTGTGCAAGTCTGCATGTTAAAAGCATTGGTTCCCCATAAATAGATCACAGAATCCCAGAATGGTTTGGGTTGGAAAGGACCTTAAAGATCCCCTTGTTCCAACCTGCTGCCATGGGCAGAGACCCCTTCCACTAGACCAGGCTACTCAACATTTGGATTGAGTATGAATTAAGAATTCCATCCTCAGAGATTGCACTGAAACCATGCAGAAAATATAGGCTTTTACAGGCCAAGCGTAGCACACAGGACTCCAAAAGCATTCCTGGTTGGAAGACAACTCATCCTTGCTTTGGTCTGGCACAACATGTCTGCACCAAAACAGCTCCTGCTGAAAGTCCTCTCAACTCCAGAATCACATTTGTGCTTAATAGTACCAAAAAATAAAAATATGTAAAAACAAATACAGTGACATTCTGAAAAAATACAGCAAAGATGTTCTCCAGCAAAACCAGACCAGCACCAGCTGCCAATAAAGACCAGTCCACTCTCCAAACACTTCAATATTTTGCTCCTAACAAGAAGTCACTGGGCAGGAAAGAAAGAGTGGTGGAAAGGGAAGAAGGCAGTCCCAGAAACAACATTTCAGCTCTCAGAGGCTGAAACAGAAATCCTAATCCCAGCTTGGAAAATGATAAAAAATAGCACTTTGTGTTAAATTAGTGTAATCCACCTGAAGATCATTCAGCTTGACTGAAATATTGGAGTCTATCCCCACTACCAAACCACTGGCACACACTGAAGGGTTTTTTGGCCACAAACCCTCTACTGCTGGACTCTATAGAGTTAATCCCTATAAGGAGTCCTATTAATACCAACTCAAAATCAGCATTTATCTTGTCATTGGGGCTGGAAAAACAGCAAATCTTTAAAAAATCCAAGTCTCTTTTGAGGATTTGAATGGCTCATTTTAAAGTATAAATTTGTAAAGCACTTTTCTTTCCACAGTTATAGCAACAATCCTTGATAAATCCTTTTCACCTTAAGACCAAGAGATGGCAAGTAGCCTCCTCCAAGTGCTTGAAGGAGTCATGCTCACTGTACACAGGCCATCCTGTGATCTGATGTTTGGCAGAGTATTGATTGGGGAAAAGGGAATAAACTGTCCACATGTCAACATATATAAAGCAGCAGCTTTTTGGGTTCCCACACAGAAATTTAAGCAATAGTCAGTGTAATTACAACACTGTATTTCAATAAACTAGCTCTGAATTATGTGATTAAATGCCCAAATAGTCCATGTTTCGAGAAATGCTGTACTGTAATGAAGATTCTCCTGTCGGTCTCAGAAACCTTCTCCCAACAGTTTATGCACTCCGTCATATCCCAACAGAGGCAACTCCTGCACCCTTCAAGCAGAGTGGGACAACTGAACATCCAATCCCACATCCAAGAGATCCAAGGGGAAAGCCATGCCTACCTCCCAGCCTGGGAGATGAATACTGGGAGAAAAATCCATACATTGCAGAAGATTCTGTTACATTCTGAACCTCACTGTCACAAACACAATGTAGCCACTTTAATGAATGCCAGGTAAGACACTCCTTTTCCAGGATCTACACTTATGACTTCAGAGGGACTTTGTGCACTCACCTCACAGCTGTCCCATAGGTGGGAATCCACCCTCCAAAAAGGAAAGACCTCAACAGCTGGCAACTCAGCCCAGCTTCACACACAGCTGACCTCTGAAGGATTGTGCTCTATAATCAGGCATATTTCAAGATGTGTTGCCTGTACACCTGAAAGAACAATAAACTTCCCTAATATTCTACAGTGTCCATTTGAGGACTCATCCTTTCAGTAGAGCTTAATGAATGTTCTTGTGTGTACAACAGCCCCACTAATATTCAGACAGAATCCTGAAAAGCCCAAGCAGAATAAGACAAAATACAATGCAATCTTCCAGTAAACTGAACAATACTTGCCAAAAATACTCGTCTGCAACAGAAAAATGCTGCATGGAAGCTGCTACAAAGCTATCACTGTAATTTCAAGAGAACACGCCTTTTCCTGTCTTCTATAATCTGATCTAGCACTTGCAGATATGTCACAGAAAAACTTGTGTGCAGAGGTGAGTGCATATCCTATAATCCTTACTATACCATCTGTGACTGCAGTTCTATGCAAATATGGACAAAAATAAAGGGTCATCTCTTCCTCTGCAACTTTCTGGCTTACAAATTCCCAAAAACATTCAATGTTACTTGCAAGTAGGGCAAAGGGTATCTGTCTGAAGATCAACAACTGCTGGTAGCAAAGAGCAAAACCTACCCAAAAGATACCTTTAACAAGAACAAACCCTGAACAAATTCAAAGCTTATCATGCATCTGAGCAACTCAGCTCTCATCACACTCTTCCATTCTCAGAGAACAAGGAGACTTCTGGAGAATACTTCAAAATGCTTCTCTGCTAACAGCCCTCACAGCAAGCTCAAGCAATGACTGACATGAGAGGGGAGTACAAGGCTGTTCTTACTCACAAGGGCCTTGCTCAGTGTTCCACAGCTCCAAAGGCTGCTCAGCTGCCAGTGCCTCGGAGCAAAGCCCCAGGAGAACAGCAAACCCTTACAGCCACACACTGAACAGCTCACCAGCACAAACAGAAAAGCTAGGAAATGCCCAGGTAAGTCAGTTTGCAGGCTGCAGGATTAACAGCATGGCTGTGTTTATCCAAGTCATTTCAGGAGATTTTTACCGGAAACAGAGCAGCAACAGGAAATGTGAAATGTTAATAAGGTGTCAGAAGGTGCTGGGCAGATTCAGACCAAATCTGTAACTCATCCTTGTCAGCCACCCAAGACACCAGAGGAGAAACAAGCCTGGTGGCTGAAGGAGAGGAAGCCTGAGGATGAGCAGAATCTCCAGTGTGAGTTACAGAACTGCCTCAGCTGCAGAGCCAGGACAGTCTGCAGTCACCTGTGCCAGTGGAACAATCACCTGAATGAGTCTGGTTTGTAATAAAATGTGAGGCATTATAACATTAACCACCTGGGAAGTGGCACTGAAGTGGCACATATTGCACTAAGCTGTAATTAGCTCTTTACAGTTTTAAAGAGCTACACAGGCATGACCTAATGAATTTTCATAAATGCTGCTGCTAGTGGCCAGAAGGCCCCTATTTTTATACCAAGGAAAATAAATCATATTGGCTATCCCATGACCACTTGAGTTAACAAAATGAGGAAGGACACTCCAGTGAACTAGACATGGAAATGCTGATTCCTAATTCCATTAAAATACGACCAAGTTCTTTTTTTTTTGCTGCTATAAAAAGATCACATTGTTTCCTTAGGCTCCCAACATCATCAGTAAAAGACCCTGGAGAAAAACGAAAAAAGCAAGAGCAGCTTGACAAGCCCTCACAAATGTACACACATGTTGTGCATATATATATTGAAGTTTGAACCATATTCTTGCAGAAACTTCAATCTTAAACCCTTTTTGTCTGTAATTCCCACCTGCCTGAGCTATAAATGGCTTCTACACTACACATTCTTGCTGCCTTTCCTCCAGAATTTATATGTAAATTTTGACATTTTTCACTCCTTACCCACCACTGCTCTGTTTTCCATTTGCTCACCTCTACCTCTGTCCCAAAATGTCCTATTCCCATGGCAAACACTTCCCATGTTTCTACCTGTGCTCTCTTAGTGTGAGCCATGTTTTTCAGTCCAGTGAAAAGTGAAACTCACCCAACAGTCTGAAGTTAGAGCAAATACAGTCCAGTAAAGCTCCTCTACCATGTCAGTCCCAGTGCTTTACACTATTTTTGTGCCACTTTTCCCTCTCTCCTACTCATCTAATGATTGCTGCTATCTCTCATCATACTTTTGTGCCACAGGCAGCTAAACTGGAAGCAGAACAATGTTTTCCTCTTTTCTCCCATTCTATAGTGTTAAAAATTTTTAGTCTGGAGCCTTAACTTCAAGAGTCAGTACTTGACACGCCTGAACTGTCTGCGTCTCTCCCAACTTCCTCCTGCTCTACCTCCTGACTGGGACACGCCTGTCACTCCCTCTTTAACCATTTGTGTCCTCCTTCCTTGTCACAGCAGAGACCTGAACTCTCTGAACACTCTCCTGCAAAGCCTGGAGCAGCTACAGCAAAAATCCACACTGCTCCAGGAGCTTCCCTCTGCTCTGCTGCCCACATGGAGCTCTGGCAGAACTGAAGCTGAAGGTTACTGGGGTAAAACTGAGACTCATGCTTGGCCAGCACAGATCACACTGCCTGCACTCCACACAATGACATCATTCAGCTGCCTTTTATTTTTTTTTTCTTTCATGCTTATAATTTGGCATAAATATGTCCAGCTGAGACTTTGAAATGATTTAGGAAATAAAGTAATATAAGTACAAATAAAGCCATTACCTTGCTTTCAAAAATCATTAGGACAGTACTCAACTATTAAGAGCAGCTAAAAATATTCCTGAGTTCTGACTAAAGCACAACATGATAAATATATATTTTTGCAGATAATTACACAGATTTAGGGATTTACCGAAGAAAGCAACAGCTTTCTTTTTCTGTAAGGTTCAGAAGAGCAAATTCTTCACAACCCACTCAAAGTGAAACTCTGCACATGTTTCAGTTATGGAAAGAACCCACTTCCCAGAGCCTCAAGACGACAGAACAGTAATTGCTCCCTTCCCTTTGCTACACAGCCTCAAGTCACTAAACATGTTTAATCAAAGACAAAACTGTTTTATTGAACAGATTTTAAAGCAGATCCCTCCAGCACAGCCATTACAACACTAGGAGTCACTGAATCTGCACTAGAATCTTGACTACAGAAGAGCAATTACTCTTTTATGACCACTTGAAGGTGAAACTCAAGGAGCAACAGGTCTCCTTAGGAACTTATTTACAGAGCTCAGCCCAGCGCTGGGCAGGTGATAGGTCACTGCAGCACCTGCCCATTCTGCAATCTCCAGAAGACATTCCCTGATCAGGGCAATACATATTTATAGAATATTTACACAACCTCTTTAAGTCAGGCTATGATTACACAACCATTTATAATAGCTCAACAGGAGACATCATGAGCTATTGTTTGGATTCACACTAACACAAAGGTTATTTTTAAGACATAAAAACACAAAGCCACTTATGTTTGAGAGACCTACAAGAACAGATTTAATCCATTTTAAGGTTCTCAACCCCCACCCCCATTGGCATACACAAGTCTATGAGCCAACAATCAAATTTAACTATATTTTTAATTTCTTTTTGCAGCATTTGCATGGGAATGGAGCAAAGGGAGTTCAGTTGTCACAGACTGAGCTGCAGCTCAAGAATCAAGAGGTTTCTCTTTCCTTTCCAACCCCACTACTGAACTGTATACTCCATCTCTACCCCACTATTAAATTGTGTATTCCATCCTCAGCTGAGAACTTCAATGTAACAAAAATCTCATTACACGAGTATTAACACAGACATTCAAAACTAAACAGGAAGTATACACAGAGAATGTTTGCTAGATTGCTCAAACTGGAATAGAGAAGGGAGTGGTTTTTAAATTCTTCTCATTAACCCATGCATATCTTTTCTTAAAAAATCACATTACTATTAAGCTTGTCTATTGCAAAACTTTTTTTTTTTTGTTTGGTCTGGTTTTTTAAGTTGATGTACCAGTTAATAAAAGGGTAGTAATAACCATATGGTAAAAATACTGTGCAGGTACCAGCTTTGCTACAAAACTTAAAAGCCCTCAATACCTCAGCTTTCCCACATATGAAATGAGGACGATTACGTCAGAATCTCTGTTATTATTATTAAAAAAAAAAAAGTGGGGAAGTAGCTAAATGCAGCCGTGTGCAACACCACAGGGTAACAGTCAACCACTCAAAAACGCGTCAGGAAGCGGCTCGGTGGGTGTTACACAGAGAAGCAGCACAGGAACAAAATCACAGAGGGGCAGTAAAAACACAGAAGGGCAAATCTTACCAGCTGGAACTCCCTGCGCCTGTCGTAGGCGTGCTGGATGCCGCTGTCTGCCCACAGGGCTCGGATGGCCGGCAGGTAGTCTAAAAAAACACCCGTCTCCACCATGCCCTGCACCACGGTGACCGCGCGGGTGTCGAAAGCCATCACCTTGTCCCCGTTGCTCTGGTTGGCAGGATCTCCCCAGGGGATATGGAGTTTCTCTCTGGCATCCACGAGGACTCGCACGCCTGCAATGACGAGGAAGAGCACTGTGAGCAGAGTTTCTCAGCATCTACTGTTTCACCAGCCCAGCAGATCTGCAGAGAGGCAAACAATGCACCTACTCTGCACAAAGCTCAGTAGGAACATCCACCCCTAGGGAATCAGGAGGCTCCCAAAAAACTGACTCCAACCAGTACATTTACAGGAAATATCAAACCCCAGATCTGCTATCTCAAGAACATGACCACCATCAACAGGATTATATCACAGTGCGAGTTTAACTCTCAAAAAAGGTGTCATTTTTAATTACTAAGTTTATCCAACCTGTGCTACCAAACTCTTACACTTGACACGAGTACAAGACAAAGTATTTTTAATACTTTTTGTTTTAATAAGCAAGTTTATTTCAAAATATGTTAAACCACCTGATGTCTTGCTTTAAGGTTCTCTAGCTTTTGTGTTCTTACCAACTTGGTATCCAGTTATATCAAATTATATAAAGAATCTCTATCACTAAGAGTATTTCTATTTCATTGCCTTTCATATTTTCAGAGAGACTAAGACATGTACTAAAATCATTGCACTTGCTAAAAGTATGTTTTTATAGCTTAAGTGCAGAAGGAGTTGTACCACCTAAAGGCTTCCCTTCACCTCTGTGGTTGTTTTGGTAAATATTCTCTAGAAGAAAAAGAGTATTTTAATCTTCTTTTTAAAGTCCTTCTGAAGGATATAAACCCACTGTGCTCATATTGGTAAGGTAAATGCAAGGAAATGATTTCTAGTACTAAATTTACTGATGAAAAAATAAGAAGAGAATTCCAGAAAGAATAAGCAACTGTAAAGGCATGGGAAGAGATATAAGGAAATTAAGATGTGGCAACAAATGACTGTATACTAACATACTCATTCAGTGCTAAAGCATTTTGTCAAGGTTCACTTCCTTTCCATGGTTTTTCTCTCTGTCAAAGGCAGGTATCTGTCAAATCCACCTGTGACTGCATGAAAACAGCCTCCCAGACAGATGTGCAATTCCTATGTGGATACTTTCACAGAGTATGACATAACTTTAATAAACTTTAACCTGGGTGACATACATGCTCGTGATTTCTACTGCTATCAACAGTTTTTCCAGGCTTGATTCATAAGCAGGTTTGTAACACAATTCTCTTTGAGAATTGCTGGATTTTCAGGGGTTGAGTCTGGCAACACTTTGCTATTTTGAGAAACTTAATTAGGAGTTTGTCCAACTATTACACAGTCCAAACTGAAAATCCACCAAGCGATTTAGATAAGAGAGAAAATGACTGAGGATGGCCAATGAAGTCAGGATGACAGCAGTGAAATCAGGCGGCCACTACTGCCCTAAACCATGTGTGGAGGTTTTGGCAAAGCATCTATGAAGAGAGGCTCTGCCTGCGGGTTGCTGTTAATTGATGTGTCAGCCCAGTTTCCAACACAACGGCAGCAATTCTTCCACTGCAGTGAAATGCTGAGAGCACAGGGCTGGGCTCCTCCTCACACACTTCCAGGTGCATCTTCCCCTCATCCATTACCGCTCATTACTGCACTCGCATTACCAGGAAATCACAGAATCACGGAATCAATTAGATTGGAAAAGACCTCTGAGATCATTCAGTCCAACCTATGACCGAACACCACCCTGTCAACCACATCTGCCATCAAGTGCCATGTCCAGTCTTAAACACCTTTAGCGACAGTGATTCCACCACCTGCCTGGGCAGCCCACTCCCATGTCTGAAGTGAAGAAATTCTTCCTAATGTCAAGCATATACCTCCTCTGATGCAGCTTAAGACTGTCCCCATATCCTATCGCTGGCTCCTTGGGAGCAGAGCCCGACCCCCACCTGGCTACAAAGTCCTTTCAGTGGTTGTAGAGAGCGATAAGATCACCCCTGAGCGTCCTGTTCTTCAGGCTGAGCCCCGCCACCTCCCTCAGCCACCCCTTGTGCTCCAACCCCTTCCCCAGCTCTGCTGCCCTTCTCTGGCCTCGCTCCAGCGCAGCACCGAAAGGCAAAGCCCGGGACCTCCCGGGCTCAAACCACTGCTCCGGGGGCCGGAGCCGCCCCGCGAGCCGCACCCGGGCGGCGCGGTGACAACCCCGTGGGCCCGGAGGGGCTGAGCGCCGGCCC
>VWYP01026930.1:98022-125173 GCA_013400435.1 Pycnonotus jocosus | reverse complement strand
TTATTTCCTCCCCCCCCCCCCCCTTCTAAACCATCTTGGCTGGAAGAAGAATGAACCAAAAGTCTGTTGGGATAGCGAACAAGCTTCTGAAATGCATTTTAGCTGAATGCTCTGAGAGCTTGGATGAACCTAAGCTCTTGGTGCCTGCATCCACAGCTGAGCCGATCAGAGCTGGGCATCAGCTGGCAGAGGTGGGCTCTGCTCTCCAGGAGCTGCTGGGCTGGGTATTTTTCCTTGCTGTGCTGCAGGAGCTGCACCGTGACTCACACCTTGTGGGTAGGGCTGATGGATGCCTTCTACCTCTGCCTCCTCCTCACTCTGGTCCCTGGTGGCTTCTCCCAAGCTATGCAGCAACAGGGAGGGACTGTTCCAGGGTCTGCATCATGGCTGGGGGCTTTTCCAGCCTGACTTTGCTTCTCCTGGTTTAGACTTTCCAGCAGCTGCTGGCCCTCATCTTCCTGGGCATTTCCAGAAGTGTGTGAGTACCTGAATTGTGTTTTTGCTGGAATTCAGCAGACTCCTGCTCTCTAAGTGAGGCCCTGGATATGGCTGAAGCTGAGCCTTAGGCTGAGCTCAGCCTCATCCCATCCTCCCTATCCCTGTTCCAGGCTGGGAGATGCCAGTGCTGCATCTTTCTTTGGAAAAAATCCTTTCCAGACTGGGAAGAGCCAGCTACAGCCCTGCCCTCCCCACTCACAGATTTACTTCCTTTAGTTGAGGCATCACTCAGTGGGAACAAGCCACTTCCCCTCAGCTTTAATTAAGAAAAAGCAGGAAGTTTTAGGTGGTTAACAATGGATTTTTTTCATTTCTTCTCTTTTCTGATCATCCATCAATGTTCAAAGCAAGGTTGGTAGCTATAGACCTTGAAAACAATTGAATGAGCCTTCAGAGGCCAGAGTGGGGATAAGGACTGTATTGTTACCTTGGAAATCAGAGCAGGTAGGGCTGATCCTTGCAAACAGCAGCAGGCAGTCAGGTGGGTTAGAACCAGGCAAATATGATGGAGAAAGCAGCAGATGTTTAATTACAGCACCAGGACTGTGCACTCAGCTGGGAACTGGAAATTCCTGCTGGGAAAATTGATCTTTCTTGTGTCTGAAGCCAAGATGTCTCTGGGCTGATGCTGAGGAGGGCTGAACTCCTCACCTTGGCAGTGTTTTGCTGTTGCATTTCTGAGTCTCAGCACCTGGAGTATTTTTTTTTCTGCATTGTGGATGCCCTGATCCTGGGGAGCTGGTGGGTGCCCAAAGGGTAAAGCTCAGGCAAACAGGGATGAGAGCTGCACCCAGGGTAACTCAGCCAAGCAATCCATCAGCAGACATCTGCCCCCACTGCTCCTTGCTATGGGTGAGCATCCATCCTTCTCCAGAACCACGGACACCCCATCAATTGCTGGCCATTTGCCTCTCCCTGGGGCTTCCCACAGGCTCCTGACCTCCAGTGATGGTTTTTCTTATTTTATGGGAGTTTGAGTTCTGCTTTGCACTGAGTGAACTGAACCCTGTGACTTTGTGCAATCAGAGAGGGGACAGGCAGTTTTCCTGTTGTGTCCTCTTTGGCTTTCAGGGTGAGTTCACCTCCAGGCAGAGATTCCAGCTGAGCTGAAGGGAAATCTCCGTGGGGCTCGTGCCTTGTGGTGCCTCTGTGCGTGAGATGAGCTCACCACGGAGCCTGGCTCCTTTGGCAGTCCTGATATTTACCTCTGTGTGCATCTCCACCCCTCAGCCAGTCAGGAAGTGGCTTCTGGTTCTGCAAAATTCAAACCAGACAGCTCTTTCCTGGCTGAAAGCGTGACAAAATGTACCAGAGCCCTTAGCAAAGCAAGGAAGTGTTCCTGCTGTGTCTGAGGCAGCCCTCCTGGCCTCCCTCTGGCAGGCTGGTGCTGATGGCAGCTCCTGATGGCTCTAATCCTCTGTTCCCTTGGGAGAAGAGGCAGAGACAGGCTGGGTTTTGATCAGCAAGGTGGATTCCAGAGCTTGGCACCCCCCAAAGAGCAGCTCCTTGCTTTTTAATGTATTTGTCATTTCTCCAGTGACAAGAGGGAGTGTGGCAGAGTATGAGCATGATGAGAGTTGAAGAGTTGCTGGTTAAAGGAAGGGAACGTGCTGTGCTGTGGGGGTTTCTGAGGCAATTCCCTGCTCTCAGCTGGCTGAACATGTGTCTCCTGAGCCCACCTGGAGAACTCCTCCAGTGCTGGAGCAGGATGTGCTGGCCTGCCTGAGCCTGGGGGGATCCTGGTGGGATCTGCTGGGTGGGCACAGCCCTGGGACAGGGGGATGAGCAGGGCTGTGTTTGCCCCCAGGATCTCTGTTCTCTGTGGAGGGACTGTGCAGTCACAGAGTGACTTCCCAAGATATGTGGGTTTGCTTAGAATCCCAGGTTCCTAAATGAGTGCCCTGCCTGCTGGACCATCCTGCCTCACCTCATCCCACACAGCTGAACCTTCTGAGGCTGAAATTGTGGCTTCTTTTAAAAGACCTAAAAAATGTCTTCATATTCCATCATTTCTGGTCTGGTTTTGCTCTTCATACAAATATTTATGTTAAATTTTACCAGGCTTCTCCATTTTAGCATTAATTTGTCGCTGCCTTTAAAAGCAGTTGAAAATCCAGTTTTGCTGACAAGCCCAGAGTGTATCCTGTCACTACAGTTTAAATCCTCACAGAACTTGGCAAGACTTGGGACCAAAGTCACTGTGGTGCCTGTGAAGACAATACCCTCCATTATGTGTGCGTGTCATCAAGTCACTCTTGTTAAATCCTCTGCTCTCAGTTAAAAAGCTACAGCCTCACCCAAAACAAATGTGTGGAGAGACCAAATTGGTCCTGTTGGACCAGTTTTGATTTAATATCCCTGGAAGAAGAAGACAAAAAGAAGTGCATCTTCCCCAAAGCTCTCAGATAATCCAAAATGAGATGAGGAGAGTGCCCCAGCTCCATCCATCTGAGCACAGATCCCAGGTGAAAGCAGAAGCTTTGTGCATTTGGAATGGGGCTGGTAGGAAGTCAAAGATGAGGAAAAGACCTTTGAAAATCTTTATCTTTTAAAAAGAAATAAAGATAACTGGGAATGAGAAATAAAAGGATGAGTGTAAGACTCATCCTCTGCTAAAAATGAGTCACCAGGATCCCTGAGGAATCCCAGACAGGAGATGCTGCCAGATAGGAGCATGTCCCTGCCCCATCTCTGGAGGGGCTGAGCTTTGCTGGCCAAGACCTGAGTGGGGGCTGAGACCTGGGTGGGGGAGTGCAGCCCTGTGCAGGAATGGTCAGAGCCCCTCATACACCTCGTGCACTTCCTAACAGAAGCACAGATTAAATCCCTCCCTGTTTTTCTTTTTAAGTGCCCAGTGAGCCAGAGAGGAACCTTTATGAGCAGCAGAGATTTTATTTTTTTGTTTTCTTAGCTCTCTTGGAGTGGTTCCATGCTGTCCCTCCTGTGCTAGCCCTGGCTGTGTGTGTGTGCCCAGTGGCAGTGTGAGCTGCCATGGGCTGGAGGTGACATCTCTGGTGCCAAGGGGGGTTCAGAGAGAGCTGCATGCATTGCTGTGGCACACCAGTGCCCACTCCTGCAGTGCTGGCTCACAGGGCTCCCTCCTGCCCACTCCTAAAATCCATCCCATCCCGTTTTGCAGATTGAAACTCTCATGATGGAGATGCAGAGCCCGGACACGGGGATCAAGACACAGACACAGACGGTGACGATTGCAACCATCCCCCACGCTGTGACAGGTGAGAGCTTCCCTGGGGACAGGGGCTGGCCCCAGCCCAGCAGAGAAAAGCTGTGTGTAGACCCCATGGGCAGGGCTGCCAGTGCCTGGCTGCATGCTGGAGCTCTGTTCCCCATAAATATCAGCTGTACATCATCTGAAATGTACCTGCTCCCTTTATCCTGCTCTCACTCCTGTCTCATTTCATTCCTACTCTTTGAATCAGGGACAAAGGTTGATCCCCAAGCACTTTCAGCTGTCTCATGGGGGTTAACTCAAGTGACCTTGCCTTCCCTTAGCACAGAGGTGAGAACACGCTGCAGCCTCCAGACGTCTCATGCTCCCAGTGAGGCTGGATCACAAATAAAGATAAATATTAAAATCCAATTAAAACAAGCAGCCTGGAGGCAGCCTGAAAGATGGGACTCCAGAAATGAGCAATAAACAATTAGTCTCCCTTTTTATGTTTACTGCTAGTAATAATTTTTCTTGAGTAGGCAGGAAAGGAACAAAATATTCAGCCCACTTCTGTGCCTGTAAATGACAGCTTTGCCTGCCTGGAGGAGGCTGAAGGAGCAGCAGACAGGAGCTGTGCTGTGTCATGTACTGTGCTACAGGCAGCTCTTATCACAGCCTCCTTGTGCCTGCTACTCCTTTCACCAGGCACTATCAGTACCTCTGCTTCCCTGTTCTCCAAGCCTCCACAAAAGCTCTTGTGAGGAATCCTCTGCTATAAATATTCACACATACTCCATACCCGAGTTTCCTCCTCCTGCTTTGGATCTTTCTTCAGCACTTTGAAATTCAGAACAAAAACTCCCACTGAAACCAGTGAGTTTGCTCCAGGCAAGTCAGGAGACTTTCCCCAGTGTGTTTGCAAAGCCTGATAGGCTCGGTGTGTTGTTTGCCCAAATGAATTTTTTTACAAAAATGGGGCTACAGAGGCACTGAAGTCCCTTGCCTATGGGAAGAGCCAGTCAGTGGAAGGGTCAGGAGAATTTGGACACCTCTGCAGCCTGCTCTCAGCAGCACCCTCCATGCACTGCAGTGCAAACCACATCCTGGCTCACACAGAGATTGTGCAGCTGAGCTGGGTGGAGGCTTTGCCTGTACAGAGGAGGTTCCCAGAGCTGCCAGGGAATAGTTAAGGCAGCACAAAGAGGAGATTCCCTGTGCTGAGGATGACGTCCCACACAGATGAAGTGCAGGGGATTGAGAACTTCTCTTGCTGTCTGCCCAATGTAAAATCCCACTTCCTAAAAGTCCACAGGTGTCTGATGTGTTGGCCCTCACCGTCATTATGTGCTGTTTGCTTTACTCTGGGTCCTTAACTGGAATTGCTGTGAGTTCCCTCTTGCACAAGTCATAAATTCTGGTCCACCTCTGAGAGGCAAGTGACTTCCACTCCCACTGTGTGCTGGTCATCCCTCTCTAAATCGATATTTTTACTGCTGCCTGGATACTGATTGGCTTCTGGGTGTTGCAAAATAGATTGATTCATGTTTGATGAGGATGTGGTGAAGATATTGGAGCAGGGGACACAGATTCCTTGGAGAGAGCCTGTGCAGGAAGCTAACTAGTTAAACTCAGTGAAAGTCAGTACCAAAGCTCACAAATAAACCTCGATGTTAAATGTGCACCTTTGGGGGAAAGTGCTTACAGAGGGAGCTGTCTAGAAATGAGTGATGAGATAATCCTTTAATTTCATCTATTTCAGGAAGCAGGCAGTAGGATAAGAGCTCTGAGCCCCTATTAGAAAGTTAAGTCATCACTGCAATGTCAAGAAAGGTCAGCACCTCAGTCTGCAGTCCTAGGGGAGGTTTGGAGGAAAAGCCCAGTGACTGATCAGGGAACAAGTGCATTTTTGCCCTCTTTAAATGGAAGGAGGTTCATGAAATTTGTCCCCCATAAAACTAAAACTGCTGGAGGTTTATGCAGCCTGTAGGTACAGCTGCTCACAGCCCAACAAAAGAACTGGGAGAGGTAAAATGTGTGTGCATGCAGAAATCTTGTTTTCCTTTGATAAATCCTGTAACCACTGCAGCTTGGATGTGAGATTTGGACATCCCTTCTGCCCATTAAAGGTATCTTAGAGGATCAATCTTCTACAAAACAGAGACAGGACTGTGCTCTGTGAATCTGGAGCTTCTTTGGAGTGGATCTTTCCAGGCCAGGTGGAGCAAAAACTCTCCTTCCCTGGGTGTGGAATCTGTTGCATCCTTAAGCCCTTTCTAAGCCACTGAGGAGGATTTGGATGTTGCTCAGGCTGTGGGAGTTGAGCCCCACAGCCCCAGGGTGCACACTCTGTGCCATCCCAAGGTCACTGCCTGCCTCAGGCTCCCTCTGCCAGGGCTGGATGCCCCAGGGGGTGCCAGCATGGCCAGTGGGAGCCCAGCAGTGCATTTTGTCTGTGCCTCCTTGCATTGGAAAGCACATCTGCAGAACAGGGGGCTGTGCCCTGGGTGGGATCCAGAGCACAGTGAGGGGTGAGGACTGGGGAGGTCTCCTTTCCACCCGTGGATTTGGGCACACTCCTGGTGTCAGTACCTGACCTTTGCTTTGCTTTGCTTTGCAGGTAATGATATAATGCAGTGGATTCTTCAGCGCCTGCAGATCACTGCAGAAGGTGGGTAAAAGTGTGAAAATTGAGGCTTTCTCAGCTTTCAGTTCTAGAACCAAGATCTCAAGATGCAAAACCTTTTAGTTGAATTCCCCCCTGCATAAGAGCTGACTTTTAATTCCAGTGAAGTGTTTCTGTGCAATGAAAACATCTGCATTCTCCATTTTCAGAGGCACTCCACCTGGGAGACCTGTTTGTCAAATATGGATATATCTACCCTCTCCAGGAGCCAAAGAACCTCACCCTTAAGGCAGACAGCAGCCTCTACAGGTTTCAAGTGAGTTGCAGCTCCTCTAAGCTGTTGAGAGGGAGTTCAGCACTAGTTTTTATTAAAACCAGGCAGCTGGGGCAGCTCCCAGGAGCTGTGTAGCTGTGCAGGAGGAAGGAGAAGACTCAAAGAAGTCTGCACAGAGAAGACTGAGATTGCAGTTTACAGGGAACCTGTGATAGTTTCTTCAATGGAATTAGTGTACTTGTTCAGCCTAAAAATAGCTGTGCTGTCCTCCAAGGAGTGTTCCCTTCCAGGTCTTGAAGTAGCCAATGGAATTGCTGGTTGGAAACAGAATGATCTGAGGGCCCTGAATAATGAATGTACAAAAAGCACAATAATAACAGGATGGTATTGAGGTTCATGGCTGGGCTGTTTCCACTGCCATGGCAAATGAGGATATTTTTTAGGAATGAGGAGTCCATGAGTTCAGGCCCTTTGTGCACTAACAGGAGCCTCCTTTCCTTGCAGACCCCCTATTTCTGGCCGGTGCAGAGCTGGGCTGCTGATGACACAGACTATGGTGAGTGGTGGCCCTGCAGGTGACATGGGGTGTGGGTTTGTCACACAGTCCTGCTCCACACCTGCTCTTCATGTACTTCTTGTGCATTTCTGCTTGCAATGACCAACCCTGGCATTTCTTTTTCATGCTATTTTGTGAATAATTCTCAGTAATGGTGAATTGAGGGTGTGACAATCTTGTGGTGGCCTTGATGAGAGAAAGTGCTTAAACTCTTATGTTCCACTAAGATCCATCACACAGGAACACATCTGAATTACCTTGTTGGGGAGGGAAGACTTTAAACACCAAGATTAGATTTCCCTGAGTAGTTAAGTGTGTTCCTGGATCTGAGCCCAGGGCTGTCTTCCTGTAGATTTGGATCAAGGCCTGCATTCAGAGATGGTTCTTTCTTTATAGAAAGCACAGTGACTTCTAATATCTCCTGATGGCTCTTTCCATATAAATCTCTTGTTGCCTTTCTGGTTTTTTTGGGGAGGCGGGTTGTGGGGTTTTTTGTGTTTCTTTTGGGTTTTTTTGTTTTTTAAGAGGTGATCAGGAAAATTGTGCTGATCATCTGGGTTTGCTCCTGTGAGCTGTGCAGTTCACAGACTGATTTGTCCATTCCAGGGTTGTCCTCTGTTTATCTACATTATTCTGTAGCTCTTCTGAGGAAATAAAAAAGCCTGGTTTAGATTGGAGTGTTTTTATTAGAACTTAGACAAAAAACACTGGCCTGTGCTCAGAAAACTTAGAGGTCAAACTCTGAGGAACCTCAACACCTGAAAGGTTTGGTGCAATGTCCCTTGAGCCAAGGAAGGGTGGCTGCTGGCAGAAGGCACACACTGCCTGTTCTGCCTGGCTGCTCCCAGCCTGGCCATCAGAGACACACCAAAAAGTTCTTTTTTTCTTCACTTTGTGAGCTTGGAGCTCATGCCTGGGAAGATATTGTAGCAGACAAAGGCTCATGTGTTTGTAATGTGGGTAAATTTATAATTATTCTTGGACTTGCTGGTCTGAGTATAACTGACTGCTAATTTGCTTCTACCTCCACAGCAATTTATCTAGCAAAGAAGAACATTAAAAGGAAAGGGGTTTTGGAAGAATATGAAAAGGTGAGGAGACACT
The DNA here is from genome assembly GCA_013400435.1 of Pycnonotus jocosus. NCBI lineage: Eukaryota > Metazoa > Chordata > Aves > Passeriformes > Pycnonotidae > Pycnonotus > Pycnonotus jocosus. Next base: position 116,946 of record VWYP01026930.1, on the reverse strand, counting down.
GCACTTGTTCCATTACAAGACCCTCATTTCTACAACTTTATCCCTTTGTTGCTAATGAGTGGTGCATGGCAAAAAATCACCTCTTCAACTGCACGAGGTGTTACTCCAGCAGTATCAAAGCCAGCATTTTGCAAGTGGAAAAACGACCAGTACAGAAAACTACTGTGAAGTCAATTATAATTTTAGCAGGGGTAATTGCTCTTCTTGCAATGGTATTTTTTGAACTGTTGCAATTCTTGTAATTACGTTCAGAACAATCCAGATTTCTTGGCTGAGTCGCCAGCCTGGCCCTGTTGAACTATGGAGAGTCAAGAAAACCCCAGCATGGGAGTGCCCTGGTCAGAATTTTCACACTAACTGCTTTTTTTATTTTTATTCCAGGAACATTACAACATGCTCAATCAAAAAATAAACTACAAGTGGGATTTTGTTATTATGCAGGCCAAGGAGCAGTATAAGTGAGTTGACTTGCATTGCCTTGTTTGCATCACTGGGGAGGGTGTGAGGAGCAGAGCTTGGCTGTCTCGGTGCACAGTTAAATCACACATTAAAAACACCAACTGCAGCTCTAAAATGGCTTGGAGGGGAGGTTTAGGTCTTGCACTTGATGTGGTTCTGTGAAGAAGCTGGGTTCTGATGCTGTAAGCCCTCATTAGAAACAGCTTCATGAGTATTTGTGGATCAGGCACTGGACTTTGGGCCTGTTGTTAGTCTGGGTCAGGAGTTACTTGCACATCTCTCAGCTGAATGCAGTGAATCAAGAAGCAGTAAATGTTCCCAGCAGAGACTTCTGGAGAAAACTGAAGTGCATACTTAGGCACCCAGTTAAAATGACTTGATTTTAGGAGCTGAAACCTTCACATTCCCAGGAAAGTTGGTGAACATGAGATGGGGTTACTCCTTTAGGGATCTTTCCCACTTCTGTGGACTCCTCTTACCTTCCTTTACCTCCTGGCAGGGCAGGCAGTGCCTCTGCAGCTCAGCAGCCTCTGTGTCTTCCCTGGGATGGCAGCCAAGTCCTGGGAGTGCAGCTCATCAGATAACTGTCTCATTAAACACGAGACTGTTGTTCTTGTAAATTGAGGTCAGACTTGGGCTAAGAGATGCCAAATGCAGTTTCAAAGTCAGATACCCAGCCTGTGTCTGAAGCAGTAGATTAAACTCGTCTGAGGCTGTTTGATGGTGCTGCTGGGGCAGACTGGTGCACAGCACCCACCCTGCTAACCACAGCAGGGAGGCCACAGGCAAAGAGCCTGTTGGGAATGCTCCCTTCCCTGTGCTAAGGCCCAAATTGTGCTCAGGACTTTTCTGGGAAAGAATTAGTTGGTCCAAGCCCAAACCATGCTAGTGCCTCTTCTATTTAATTGTGGAGGTGATTTTGGGTTTTAGTGCCTGGGAAAACTCCTCAGAACCATTTCCAAGTAGTTTCTCTGAGAAATTGCCCCTGCTTTACTGAGAGACAGGGATGAGACATGTCCAGGATGTGTCTCTGGGTGGCAGTCCTTGGATCCTGCCTGGGGACATGGGACAGGGATAAACACGAAGCAGCAGCACTGAGGGCAAGGCAGCAGAAAGCTACCAGAGGGCTGTGTGCCTGCTCAAAAGGGGATGTGTCTGCTCCCAGCACAGCTCAGCTCAGGAAAATGATGATTTCTCAAAAGCCAGAGTCATGTGTGGCCATGTGAACACGGTCTGCAGCCCAGAGTTAGCCAGGGCAGGATGTGGTCAGGAGGGGACATTGCAGCATCAGTGGCACAGCCAGGCCAGGACCCACGGGGCATGGGAGGCTGGAGGTGTGCCCTGCTTCTCATCCCACTGATTTTAGCAGGGCAGAATCCATGAATTCCCCTGTTCTTGGCTTTGCAGGGCAGGGAAGGAGCGGAAGAAGGAGGACAGGTACGCCCTGGACTGCCAGGAGAGAGCCTACTGGCTTGTGAACAGAACTCCTGTGAGTAGAAGGTGACAGGGTGGCTTCAGTGACTCGGTGGGGCCCTCCCTGCAGCCACCTGGGACGAGCTGCCCTGTGGAAAGGGCACAGCCTCTGGGCAGGGTCAGCCCAGGCCTGCCCTGAGTCCCCAGCACCTTTCCTTGGTTGCTCTCAAAGGTGCAAGGGGCAGAGGTTTGTGCAGAGGAGCATTCCCAGATATGGGGGAGTGGAGGCCTGGGGGTCTCCTCCTGCATTTGTGTGATCCACAGCCTTTAAATCAAATGAGGGACAAAGCTTTGTTGTTTCTTGTTCACCACAGCCAGGCATGCTGGATGCCCTCGAGTATGGATTGGACCGTGTCACAGATCCCAATGAAAATAAGGTAAACCAGGTGAGACAGGGTTGTTTGTGGGGTTTTTTTTTACACATCTACTGAATTTGTCATTCTGGGAGGACCCAGAATGTCCCTGGGGTTGTCATTTTTGGGGCACTGCAGGCTGAGTGTGTCAGCTCAGCTCTAACAGCTGAACAGGCCAGAGGTTGAAGCTCTCTCACTCAGGAGGTGAGGCTCTCAAAATAGGCTTTGGCAGCTTCTTCTGGCTTGAAAAGACTTTGTCAGCTTTCTTGCCACACCAGTTTGTGTGAGTGCTTGGCTGCAGGACATGTTTTCTCTGCTGGTGAAACTGAATTAAAGAATCCTCTGTCTCCAGGTGCTCATTGCCTTTGTGTTAGTGCTGAATGAACTTTGTGGGGTGTAAAGGGTCAGTGCAAAGATCCAAGTTTAAGATAAAATTACAGAATACCTCCCAAAGGGGAATTAATATGTGGTAAGAAGATGAAGAAGTTGATGTGGTGGGTAGGAGACATAAAATGTTGCCCAAAAAATGCATATTGTAGACCATGAAGAAATAGAATCAATGAACTGAGACCATGAGGGCTGTAACTGGGTGAACTGGTTCAGGGTCTGCAGTCAGATCCAGTCAGTGCATGAGGAGCTGGAGCTGCTGTTCCCTTTCTCCATCAGCCCTCTGAGATGATCCTTTGTGCCCTCAGCAATGCTCATTTGGAAGCAAAGTCAGAGCATCTCTCAGCAATTCAATGCAGATGTTACTGCCATCACACTCACAGTATTCCCACAACTTCCCATTTTTGTAACAGCCTTTAAACAACTCAGCAGCCAGAGGCAGGATAATTGCATTGGCCAGCTGTGTTCTGTTGCTATAGAGACTGAAAAGGAGCAAAGTGTAGGGTTGGGGTGTATTTTATTTTTTTTTTTCTTGCTGTAAGTAGCAGCTGCTGAAAGCTTTTTTTTTTTCTCCCTCTTTTTTTAAGAGTAAAGAAGTAGTGGAAAGGGAGAGGAATAGAGAGAGGAGTAAGCCAACTTCTCGCCCACAGTTTTACAGTTGACATGGAAGGGATTTTAGGTTTGCAAACGAACTGGAGAGCTGTACCCATCTGCCAGCAGCACAGGGGAAGGGAGCTGAGGGATCTCTGCCCAGTTCCACCCTGGCCATGAGAGACATGGTCAGTTCCCCCATCAGGGGAGACTCCAAGGAGGGCAGAAGGCAAAGGACAGCAGTTTTGGGGTGACTTCCCTGCCCTTCTCCTTTGAGCTGATCTTTGAGCTCTGCCTCCTCTCTGAGCTGAGGAGGGAAGGTTCCCCTTGCTCCTCCTTTTGCTTTTGAAAGAGTGATTGAGGATAGATGAGACAGCCAAGAGCTCTCATGGAGCCACCTTTGGACTTGCAGCTTTATTTTTGCCCTCTGCAGGCTGCTCTCACCAACACCTGTGGCTCAGCAGCCTTTGGTGAGCAGAAAGAATGGGCCAAGCTCTCATTTGTGTCCCTGTCCCTGCTCAATCCACCTTCACTTTGTTGCACGAATAATGGAGGGAGGGTTTATCTTGGCAGTTGGGAAACAAAAGACAATAATTTCTGATTTCTTTCAAGCTGACATTAGTTTGGACATCTCTCCTCCTCTTGCTCAGACCCTTTGGTGGGCGGCTCCCTCCCTCAGGGACAGAATCCTCTGGGGATAAACAGGTGCTCAAACTCCTTTGAAGTGGATTTTTATTACTGATCCCTCATGGTTATAATGAGTTAGGGGTTGTGGATGGGCAGCAGGAGTGGTCAGAAGTAGCCACCCATTGAACAGCTAATTCAGGGATGCTTTAGGCTTTTGTTGCCTGGATTTCAGGCTCACATCGAGCCTCACTGCTTGAGAATGACCACTGAGTGCCTGCAGGTACCTGCACAGCCTCTGCCTCCTGGAACCAGAGTCTCTCTGAAAGGTGCTTCAGCACCCCTAAAAATCCCCGTGCTGGATTCAGGGGCTGCTGAGTGAGATGCCCTGGTTTGTCAGCAAAATCAGCCACAGATTAATGAGTCATTGCTGGCCTTTAATTTCATAATTCCCTGTTGGTTGGCCTGATAAAGTTCTGCTGCATCATCATGAGTTTGGAGAGCACAGGGGCAGGGGCAGATAAACAAGACAGGGAAAACAAATGGCCACGTGAACAAAACTGGGTGCATGGAGTGTGGCAGATTTGATTTCCAGCTGCAGGGCTGGATGCAGCAGCACAGTGGAGATGAGTGTTGAGATGATCTAATCCCAGAGTGAGGATTTGCCTCTGCAGGTTGTCAGCTGGCTGAGTGTAGGAAAAGGCTGGCTCTGCACTGAGCAGAGGTGTTGGGGTGTGCAGAGGCAGCTGGCTGGGTGCTGGGGTGCACTTTGCAGGGTTGGAGAGGCAGATCTTCCTTGCCCAGAGCTCTGCAGGGAGGCTGGGCTGGCTCTGCCCCATGCTCAGTGGCCAATTCCCTGCGCAGGATTCCCAGGATCAGCCTCAGCCTGCCAAGCTCTGTGCATTGAGCACTTGGGGCAGAGTGAGGGTGGGATCTGCAGTGTCCTGGTCCCAAACAAGCTCTGCACAACCTTGTGCTTGTTCTTTACTCCCAGCTCCTTCCAGGCATCCACCCAAAGCTGTTTCCAGGTGTTTATGAGCTCTGTAAACAGGGAACAGTGGCCAGGCAGGCAAAACCACCATGACCATCATCTCCCCAGTGTGCTCAGGAAGTCTCCCACTGAGCAGAGGAGCAAACAGGTGGCTGGGAATTAGCAGATATCCCAGCTCTTGTAGGAGCTGATGGCCTCAGCCATGTGGATCAGCTCCAGACAGGGTTTTGGGACAGGTCCTGGCTGCCTCTGCAGCCCCAGTGCCCAGGGAGCACAGAGCAGGGTGTCACCAGGGCAGGCAGGGGTGTCCCAGTGCCATGGGGTGTTTCAGGGTAGTCAGAGGATGTGGGACAGCTCATGGCACTCGTTTGAGACAGACTGAGGCCTTTCACTAATTGCCATCTTGATCTGCAGCCCGCAGGGCTGGGGAGCTGATCCGCAGTAATTGCGATAAGTCACTCGTTAAGGGCATTGCAAAATTAATCTCATTATGAGAAATGACTCCTTTGTTCCAAATATGATTTCCTTCCAAATGAGGCAGAGTGGGTGGGTGGTGCAGGGCACTTTGGCACTGTACTGGGGGTGAGGGTGGGTGGATGGTGGGAACAGCTGGCACTGCTCCGTGGGACATGGAGAGTGCCCAGGGCCACTTGCAGCAGCAGGGAACTGGGCACTGCTTGTGAGGGCACTGTGGGAGAAAGGGAAATGAAATGATGAGCAGCTCTGGGGTGAAATAGCTGAGATTCCTCCCTGTTACTGCAGATTTGAGAACTGGAAGGGTCTGAGCACAGCCAGCACCTGCAGCCTCACAGGGTGCTCAGCAATGGGCTCCCCTTGGATTTGGCTGCAGTTCAGTTTGTGCCACTGCTCAGAGATGCTCAGCCCCTCTTCTGGGGGAGCCTTGGTAAATCCTCTCCACACCTGGAGCACCCCAGCAAAACCCCCCTTGTTTTTCCAGGAGCAACTGCCCACCTGTTTCTCACACAGACTGGCAGGAGGGGATCCTTGATGTGGGGGGCACGTAAAAAAATAAACTCTTCCCTTGTTTGCTGATTTTCCTTCACCCACATATAATTTTTCTGTTGTGATGGCATTTTAATTGATGCCTTTCTGTCCCTGTATAACATTTAACTCTCTGTGTTCTCTTTCTCTTGCCCACAGCTGTTTGTCTCGTGTGTGTGTGGTGTGCTGCCAGCCTCTCAGACCCCTCTAGAAGATAACACCACTTTCCTGCCATGTGAGCTGCCATCAAGTGCCAGCGCCCACTTCTCCTTCCCCACTGCACCAGGCCTGTCTGAGGCCCCAGATGAGAAAAAAAGTGGAAGAAAATGGGTTTTTTTAATGATTTTAACGTGTTGAAATCAATGCTGTAGCCACAAGTTCCATCAAATGGAACCCTTCAGCTGGCACTTGTAAACCTGATGAGGTTTCTCTGGTTTATAGCTCAGATTCCCTGAGGAGACAGTGAAGTCCTGTTGTGCAGGAGGCAGCTGGCCTGCAGCAGAAACACAAGGCTCTAAACAGGACATTTTGGGACAGTAAATACAATAAATTTCTCTGTGCAGGCAGGTGATTTTTCCCTTCCATTTCTGCAGTCTGTCTGAAACAATGACACTGTAGAAATGAGGGAAGAAATGGTGTCTGTATGGAAGGTGGCCTGGCATCAGGGATGCAGAGAAGGGTGAAAAGCTGTTTCTCAGTTCCTCCATCATTGTTAAGAGTGTCCCAGGAGCTTGTGAATCAGCAGGGGAGGTTGCACAGCCCTGTGAGCAATGATCCTGCTGTCCTAGAGCTTTTTCTCTCCCTTGATGTGTCAGTCCTTTCCCAGGGGGCCAGCACAGCATCACTGCTGGGTTTTGTGCCCTGTTTGTCCCTGCTGGGCTGGTCATGGTATTCCCAGCAGGAAAAGCTTCCTCCCCTCACAGTACCACTGGGAGGATTTTTTTTGGTGCCCCACTGGCCAGGCTGGCTCTGGGTCAGGGTCAGGGCTGGCTCTGTGGTGGTGCTGTAGGGATTGGGCTCATCTGCTGCTGAAATGGTGAGTGGGCCTCTCAGAACCAAGGGTCAGCAAAATGGGCATTTTTTCTGCCATGTGCAGAAGAGTTTCTCCCTCCTGAGCAGGACTGGTGATGATGGTTAAAGTGCAAAAGCAGATCAGTGTCCCCACAATGGTCTCACAGAGCAGCCCTGGGAGAGCATCTTGCCTTTCCAAAACCAGGGGCAGTTTGGGGTGCAGGGTCTCTGGGGAGGTGAGAGGAGAGCAGAGCTGCCTGTGGCATTCAGTACCACAATCTTCATCCCTCCTCCCTCACAAACTGCACACCACCAAGGCACTCTGCAGACCCCCCACCTGCCACAGGGTTCGTTTGACAGAATAATTTTGGGATGCTGGTCTTGACTGAAACAGGAGCTGAGGAATTGAAACCCTGCCTGAGCCTTTAAAGGCTTGCTGGGAGCATCTCCCCATTAGCCTGTCTTTCCTTCTCCCTTCTCCAGTTCATTCCACACAAAGTAACTGTGCTTCAAAGGAAGCTGTGTGAATAAACACCCTGCAGTTAATTTCTTGCCTTCGATTGCCTGCTCATTTGTGGATGACATGTAATATAGTCTGAGTTATTCAAATCACAACGTAAACACCCTTTGCACAGCAGATACAGCTTCTGAGGCTTTTAATTGTGGTGTTTATATTTTGCAATGTGTTGGTTCCTGTCTCCTTTAGCTAATATTGAATGATCTAATCTGTGTCTTGTAAATGAATCTATTTTAGCTCCATTAGAATAACCCCTTAATTGAAGGCATGCAGGCAGCCTGTGATGGGAGAAGCAATGCTAAACAGTAAATACAGCTAATGGGACAATTTACCGTGTGGGGATGCTCTTAGCTTTGATGATACCCTGATTAGCTCAGCTGCTGTGTTTGATTTTAATTGTCATCAGAATTAATTGGAGAGCGCTGCACAACGGCAGCCCTGCAACGGTGTTTCCATGTCTCAAAAAAAAAAAAAAAGCACAACTATAGGCACCCATCCCAAATTAATGATTCTTTTTTAATATATTTTACAGAAAAATACTATGGAATTCTATAGGAGAGAGGTAGGTGGTGCTTCCCTCACTTCTCGATGTTCATCCTGTATGAGTTGCTTACACCAGCGTGGCTCAAAGCCCTCTGTGCAGGGATGGGCTCTTTGAAAAGCAGAATCCCTGCCTCCTGGAGCTTTTATCAATGTAATTTCAGGCCATTCCCCTCCCACTGCAGGCAGCCAGCAGCTCTCCCAGTGACGGGAAGGCTCAGGCAAGGACAGGCACCAGGGCTGAAATCCAATAGATCAGAATTAGTGGTGGGGAAATCACAGTGGCGCCGGCACAGAGACAGGCAAGAATCAATGATAATTACATGCTAAATCATCCAGAGCATTTGTAGGTGCTGAGGATGGTAGCTATTATTCAATTTCTATATAGCATGGGGAGTGCTTTTTAATTACTTGCACATTGCAAAGTGCGCTTCTGATGTTTGCAGTAAGCTCAGTGAAAACAGACATTTTACTGAGACAGTTCAGGGATTCTCTGGTTCCTTGGACATCCAGCAATTAGGGGAGAAGCAGTCCCTGCTGTAATTAGCCCCACTACCTGGGAGAGAACCTGTTTGAGGTTTAGATAGGCTTTATCTTCAAACCTCTGTGCTCCTAACCATGGCTATGTCTGATCCCTCAGATCATGTACTACCAGCAGGCCATCTTGAAGACCAGAGTGAAATCTTCTGTCTCTCTTGGAGGGTAAGTCCAGATTTCCTTCTGTCCACACATTAATTAGTCCTCGGTGCTTATCTCCTCATGAGCTGATGAAGCTGTCTGCTGTGGCAGCTGGTGACTCAGCCAGGGAATCCTTGAAGCAGCCCAGTGCTGTCTGGGCTGTCTGGGCCAGGAGACACGAGGATGAGGAGGGATCTGAGTCCCAGGCAGGATGAAGAGGCTCTCTGGGAGCTTTGCTGCAGAGCAGCACCAACCTCTGGGCTGAGAATGCCACTGAAATCAGGAGATGCTGACACTGCTCTGGGCCCAGCCCTGCAGCCAGCAGAGGATCCAGCAGTGTGTCTGTCCTTCAGGAGGGGCAGCCAGCAGGACAGACTGACCCTCCTGTGGCTGCTCCCCACCCTGGGCTGGATTCACCCCCATGAGAGCCCCTGCCCCATGGTGATGCTCATCTCCGGTTATTCTGTCCTGCAAAGGGAAGCAGCCTCTCCACGAACATCCAAGCAATTAATTAGCAATTCCCCTTCCCAGTGGGAGTGTTTCCTGATGGGATTCTTGATGAAGCAGCCAGCCCTGGCATTAGGCATTGGTGTATTTGCCAGGAGCATTTCTGCCTGGAGCCTCCTGTGCTGACCAGGCACCTTGAGGTGCAGCCTAGAGCACCTGCCTGGTTTACTCTGTCATTGCCACCAGAGATTCCTATCACATCTGCGATAAACAAGGTGCTCAGGCCAGTTCCCTGGAGAAGACAGTCTTGGATGAATGGAATGGGTGGGAGAGAGAATCTTCTGAGAGCCACAGCTTGCAGGGCACCAGCAGCTCTGCTCATTTCATCTGTCACTGACTCCCAGGCCACTTAAAACTCTCCTGCCTCAATTCTTCAAACTGTGAGCTGGAGCTGGGTACACCTGCCTATTTCCCAGAAATTTTGTGGTGCTTAACTGTTTGGCAACGGGGCTTTTCTCTGATTAGTTCTGGTGGGATAATGCCCATCACCTAGATCAAAAAATCTCAGGAACTTTGGAACTCCGTGTCAGCTACAGGGCAGGGTGCAAATCAAATTATTAATGAGGATATGAGCAGCAACTGGGCAGTGTGCATGCTTCAGAGCATTGCAGTGATTTAAGAGAAGCTGCAAAGCACTTCAAGAGCTACCTGAGCTGACAGGTTCAGATTTGCTTGATCAGAATCTGGGCTGGAGTGCCTGATGCAGGTGCTGGATGCCTTGGCATTCACAGTGGGAAGGTCGGATGGAGCAGCTGTGTGCCAGCCCTGTGGTTTGCTCTGTGCAGGAGCATTGTATAACTGCAGGATCTGGGCCAAGGTGCCTGTTAGCCACAGGCCCCTGGACACTGCACCCCCAGCTCTGAGCACATGAAAGCACTTTGGCCTGGAAGGAATTTTAAATGCAGAAACCAGAGGATTTTTTTTTTTTCAAGAATGAAAAAGGGAGACGGGAGCTAAAATTCCAGGACATTAGTGAAATGGGTTGGAATTAGAAGTCTGGCCAAGTTAGAAGGTAGGAGAAGTGTTTGTCTGGTTCCTGCTGGGAGAGAGACAGTTCTGCTTTGTGCCAAGCCCTCAGAGCCACTCTCAGAGGAATGAGCCCTGTGGTAGGTGATGGAGGAAAGGACAAGCTGGGATGAGCCCTCAGCATTCCCAGAGCTCCCTGAATTCTCCCATGGCTCATGGGAAGGCTGCAGGGAACCCACCTGAGTGAACACAACCCTTGTGTTCCTTTCTCTGATATTTTCCTCCCAGAGCAGTGCAGGGTCAGGCCCTGGCCAGCTGAGAACAGGAGACAGGAACTGTCTGGGGGCTTAGTCCCACTCCCTTAAAATGAAAAGGCAAAAGGAGGTGATGGAAGAGGGTCTTGTACCTCCTTGTATTTGAATTGACAAATTCACTGCTTCGAAAGACAACCAGGAGACTTCTGTTGGGAAATGGAAAAGATTATCTGAGCTAATGAATTGATTTTTCTAGGAAGGCAGGGGCCATGTTCCAGATCCCTGTGCTGAGAGTCTTGCACCTCTGAGAATATCTGTAGTTGGCTATAATGGGGCTGGCTGTAATTCTGGCTTCCAAATTCATATTTTGATTTTGGATTTGTTGCAGGATTGTGAAGTACTCTGAGCAGTTCCTCTCCAATGATCCCATCCTGTCTGGATGTCTCCCCAGCAACCCTTGGATATCAGATGACCCTGAGTTTTGGGATCTCAATGCAAAGCTGTATGTATTTCTGTTGTTTTGCCAGCCTGTGGTTTACAGTGACCTTTATACTGATAGAAATCAGGAAAGGGAACCACTGATTTTCATTGTGGTATCTGATCTCTGATCATGAGCAGAGAAGGGTTCCCTTTCAAACATACTTTGAAATTGGGAATACTCTGTGCTGAACTTCCAGCACTGCCTTCTTCAAGTGGAGCCTTCATTAACATCACAGAAATTCCTAAGCTGATGATGGGGGTGTGCACTCAGGCCCTGCTGAGTGGGTCTGATCCTCCCCTTGGATGAGTGAAGCCCACCTTACCTAGCACAGGAATGGGACCAGTTCAGGGTTCAGCTGCTCCCCTGGGTCTTTGCTCACCCCTCAGGCTGCTTCCTTAGGAGAGGCTTGGGTTTGGAGGCACACACTGCTGGTCCATCCCTTCTCTGAGGCCTCCCTTGGTTTTCCCTTTGGGTAGGATTTGCTAATTACACGATGGCATTTTGGGGCTTGGAGCAACCAACATCTCAGTGGTTCTGAGAGCAGCAATCCTGTTATGGACTGATTGTATCCCATTATATCCCATTAGACATCCCCAGGGAATGCCTGCACTGAATGCCTTTATGAGAAGCAAAGCTCTGGGCACCAACCAGTGCCTCCTCCAGGATGGGACTGAGTGAAACCTCAGGGCAAGGCTGGGCTGTCACTGTGAGAGCTGCATAAATCCCAGTTAAATCCTCACCCCGCTGCGGCCCGAGTTGTTTAATTACAGCTCACTTTGTGGGTTGACTTCAGGAGCTCATTACACCACTCTGGAAAACAAGAGAATGCTGAGAAGTCCCTCGGCATTGCAGCAAAGGGTATTTTGGTTTTAATTAACCTGCTAATTGGAGCAAGCAGCGGGGCTGTTTGTGTTCTCCCCACGCAGGGTGGAGGTGCCCACCAGGATGCGTGTGGAGCGATGGGCCTTCAACTTCAGCGAGCTCATCCGGGACCCCAAAGGCCGCCAGAACTTCCAGATCTTCCTCAAGAAGGAGTTCAGCGGTGGGTGGGCAGTGTCTCGGTGCCTTGGTTTGTCCCCAGGCTGAGGTGACAGTGGCACAGGGCTGCTGCAGGCTGTGCAGCCAGGGCAGGCGGTACCATCTAGTGGCACAGGACACGCGGTACAGCCCGGGATGTCCCCAGTCCCCGCGGGGCATTGGCTGGGAGGGTTTGGATTACATTTTAGGAAGGAATTCTTCCATGTCAGAGTGGGGAGGCTCTGGCACAGGGTGCCCAGAGCAGCTGTGGCTGCCCCTGGATCCCTGGCAGTGTCCAAGGCCAGGTTGGATGGAGCTTGGAGCACCCTGGGACAGTGGAAGGTGTCCCTGCCCATGGGAATGACATAGATTTCAGGTCCCTTCCACCCCAAAACATTCCATGATTCCATGACTGGTCCCAGAGAAGCTGGAACTGGTTGAGCTCACAAGTTCTTAGAGGTGTAAGTGGGCAGGGAAAAGGGGAAAGCTGTTTTCCTCTTTCAGTCACTGAAGAATTGGAGAGACTTGTTTGAGGCCAACAAATTGTGCCAGACAAATTCAGGAGTTAATAAATGGGATTGTGTTTTCCTCAATCTCACTGCCTGCTGATGGTGTCCTTGTCATGCAGGAGAGAATCTGGGTTTCTGGGAAGCCTGTGAGGATCTCAAGTATGGAGACCAATCCAAGGTCAAAGAAAAAGCAGAAGAAATCTACAAGTGAGTGTCAAAATTTTCCACTCTTAAACTCTTTGTGCATGAGTCCCATCACATTCCACAGGTTCTCATTCTCCAAATGATTTATTCCTAAGATTTTTACTGTTATGAGATGTAGCTGTCTTTTGTCCCCACATAGGAAAGGAACTTTTGGAGATGAAAGTAGAAGTGGGGAGCGTTTTTTAATATATATATTTACTTTTCCTCTCTGTTCACTGTTACATTTCAGTTTTAGGATGTAATTTAAATATCGGTGTGGAATAGCAAAGCTCTTGAGAGGCTTTTTGCTTCCAGTGAGCTAAAATTTGGCTTATTTTATGTGCAAGAGGAAGTGTATGCAGGTCTCTGATGAAGAGAACATTGATTGCCCAAGATCAGGACAGCAAATTGCGGCAGGAAGCTGAAGGGACTTTTCCTTTCATGCACAGACAGGAATCTGTGAATTCTCCAGCTGCTAATGGCACTGTTGATTCCTCCTCCTGGCAGGCTCTTCCTGGCTCCAGGAGCAAGGCGCTGGATTAACATCGATGGCAAAACAATGGGCATCACAGTCAAAGGCCTGGAGCACCCTCATCGTTATGTTCTCGATGCTGCTCAGACCCACATTTACATGCTGATGAAAAAGGTTTGTTATTTGTTGCCAGAGCCTGAGGGGGATTCCAGCCCTCCGGGCCTTTCAGTGCCTTTGTGTGCTATCAGCTGTCCCTTTCAAGGGGCCTTTGTTTGAAAAATCCCTCAAATTTGCTGAGTTAAGCAACTGCTGCTTCAGGCATTTGTATTTTGCTGCTGCTTCTTCCCTCTAAGGCAGCCTGTCCCCGAGGTGGTGGGGTCAGGTGGCTGCTGCAAGTCCTGCTTTTCAATTCCAGCTTGGAATTGATGCAGTGAAAGCAGCAGAACTGGGCTGATTTTCACCCATTGATGAAAAGTTTGGCTCCTGCAATACAAGCTCCTCACCTTGCAGTGACTCTGAGACCCTACTGGCCCAGGCTAAGCTTCATTCCAATCTTTTGATCTGGGTCTTACCTGTGAAGCTTTATTGTGAGATGGAAAATCCTGGGAATTTTACAGCAAGATGAAAGGGTATTGGTTTAAATAGCTACATTTGCCTGAAAGATGCAAAGTCCCTTGGGCTGCTGGGGGAGATTATCCAGTTCCCAGCCTCCCTGGCTCCTGAGCAGCTGTATTTGGTGGTGATTTTAATAAGGGTGTTTGCAGCCCATAACTACCAGTTTTTCTTTTTTCTCCTAGTAGGACTCCTATGGCCGCTATTTAAAGTCTCCAATATACAAGGAAATGCTGGCCAAGGCTGTTGTGCCACAAGAGGGTGTCAAAAAAAGGCAAGTGAAACTGGCTGTAATTGTGGGGTTTGTTTTTCTTGTTGTAGCAAGGGTAGAAAAAGCCCAAAGTTGCAGCAAAATTACTATGATTTAGATGTTCTCTTAATTAAATAAAATTTTGCACTGAGAAGATTTCTTTGCTTGGAGACTGTTTATTCATGAGCCCTTTGGAAGTGGCTTGTGAACAGTCAGAATGGAGCTGCTGATTTCTCAGCTGCCTTCTCTGGTGGGTCTGCTGAGAAGGGCTGTGATTGTTGAATTAATTCATGGCTCCTTTCCTGGAAGGAGAGAGCACTGCTGTCCTGGGCATGGGAAAAAAACTCCTGCCCACGAAACACTGGCTGCCAGAGCAGAGACAGACCCAAGGTTTGGGATGATCCATGGGATGTGCTCAGCTCTGCCTGGACAAAACTCACTCCTGGTGTAAGGGAAGGTGACAGGCACGTGAGAACAAGCAGCACCCTGTGAGTGACAGCTGGCACAAGGTGGATGGCCTTGGAAATGGCTTTTTCCCAGCAAGATGAAGGTCATCCAGCAAACCCAGGGCATTTGAACTGCAGCTGCTCCTAAAGCTGAGCATGCAGTGCCAGACTGGGTGGTGTTCCTTTCTCTGTTCCTCTTCCACTCATCAACCTGGCAAGAAAGAGGAATCGTGGACTTTCACACTCTTGTTTCATCTAAAGCCTGTTTGAAGTCAATGGGAAAAGCCCTGCTGCTGACTGGCCTGGAGTTGGGTCAGATTTTCCCTGAGCCCCATCACGAGGTCAGATGCTGGATGATCCTGGTGATCCTGTCTTCATGTTTGTCAGTGCTTGTTCTGGACCCCCAAACCTCAGTATCCCATTAACCTGGCGCTGGTACCTCATCCAGAGGTGGGTTAGCCCCTATTCCCACTGCTGGGGAAGTGCCTTTGCTGAGGCAGGCAGTGGGTGTTTTTTGGGGCCATCACAGACACCAGGAACGGCTGTACTGATCCCTGCCTTGATCTTCCTGAGGGCACTAGAGAAAATTCCACGGATGGGAGTTGTTTGGCTTCACACTGAGTGTGAGTTATGTGCAAACACAACAAAGGAGTGATGGGGGTGGGCCCTGGAGTCCCTCAGGAGCAGGGCTTTGACACTTTCAGCAGTTCTGTAGCTCGTGTGTGAAACTGCTGTTTAAAGCATTTTGCACTCCTTTGGCCATCTCTGTGTCCCAGTTTGTCCTCCTGGGTAACATTCTTCCCCAGCGGGGAGGTTTTGGTGCCCTTCTCCTCACTAACCCCCCTCCTTCCCCTCTCTCTGCCCAGCACGGGTCTGTTCGGCCGCCGCCACCTCCGCTCCAGCCCCAGCCCCATCATCCTGAGGCAGCAGGAGGAAGAGGCCAAAGCCAGAGAAGCCGCCAACACCGTGGACATCACGCAGGTCATGAGCAAGCTGGATCGCAGGAACCAGCTCCAGAAGGAAGCTCCTCCCAAGTAGGCTCTGAGCCCCGCAGGGAAAAGACAAGGCGAGGCTGGTGTTGAGCTTCGTCTCCCCTTCCTGAAGGTGTCAGTGCTGCTTTAGGTTTCCCCGGCCGGCTCTGCCCTCCGCCAGCTCCCCGCACGTTGTTGCCATGGCTTCTGGAGAGCACATGGCGCTTCCCGGGCAGGGAGTGCCGGCCGGGCTGCTGCTGTGCCCGGCTCTCGGGGTGCAGCACCCGCACACCTCGGAGGGGAGATGCCTTCTGCTGCCCGCACATCCCCCGGGAGCCTGCAGAGCCCGGCTGCCTCTCCCTGCTGCTCCAGGAGCTGGGGTGACACAAGGCAGGGTAAAGCTGTGCCCCAGGTCCAGATGAGCCTTCCTTGATGCAGGGTGAGGTGACCCAGCCCGGAGTGTCTCTGCTGGCCTCCATCCCCTCGGGGGGCTGTGCACCCTCCCAGGGGCTGCATCTGGCACCCCTGAGAGCAGCACAACCCCCATCCAAGAGTCCTGCACCCCCAGCCAGCACAACAGGGCCACAGGCAGAAGAACAAGAACTTCTCCTGCTTGTGGGAACAGGAGCACGAGCACTTCTGAAGGTTTAGCTGACCCTCTGGATTTGAATGGTGCTCCCACATCCCCTGGCATGCTGGAGACGATCAGCAGGAAGCTCTGCTCTGCTCTGCTCTCCCCGTGACTCCTGTGCCGTGAGCTGGGTGTGCAGGTGCAGAGAGCTCCCCCTTGCCAGAGCCTGCACCAGGCCAAGGGAAATTTTATCCAGCCCCTCCCACCTCTTGTCTTGTCTTTTTCCTGCTCTTCTATTTTCTGTTGTTAAAAATCCAGCAGGAGGTAGCTGCAGTTGTCCCTGACTTGTAGCCCAGAGGCAAAGGAGAACAGGGTAGAGGTGTTAAGAGCTGATTTCAACTTTAAATAGTATTTTCTTTTTCATTTGCTCTGTCTCTTCAGCTCTGTAGAATGAGGCAAGCTAAAATACTACATTAGTGCTAAAGAGCTCAGGGAGATCCCAGGCCTTGCTTGAAAAGCCCAGCATGCCTGGACCAGGCCAATGATTACCAGAAGTGTGAAGATTCCTGCAAAGCCCAGTAAAGGGAATTGAAGGGGCAGAAAAGCTTCCTTGTTGGTTAAAATTTTGGGGAAGCAGAGGAACTGGGTGGAAGCATTGAAGTCTGGGAAGCTGCCTGTCTCCAGTTCACACTGTTCATCCCTTTTGAATACTGGTAGGGTTTTACAGAAGATGGGAGATCATAGAATCCCAGAATGGTTTGGATTGGAAAAGAGCTTAAAGCTCATCTCATTCCACCCTCTGCTATGGGCAGGGACACCTTCCACTGTCCCAGGGTGCTCAGAGCCACATCCAGCCTGGCCTGGACACTTTCAGGGATGGGGCAGCTTCTGGAGAAAGCTGGCAGGGAGTGGGAGCCTTCAGATAGCAGGGAGCATGCAGGCCCTTGGAGCCCTGGGGTCCTTGCAGGGCAACTCCCTGTGAACAGGCACTTTTCATGATGTCACTGTGTCCCCAACAGCTCCAACAGCAACTCTGGCCCTCCCTGTGTGTGACATTGGAGGCAGGATCAGGGCTGGACACTCTGATCTGGTGTCACTCCTCCCCTCCACATGTGGCTGAGCCAGGAGATTGTCCTGCCCTTCCCTATCCCATTGGTGACAAACCTCCTTAGAGGAATTCAGAGTTACCCCAGAGTTTCCCTCTGATGTCTGTGCTGAGTCTGTGTTCTCACTCCTGCTGGAAGCACAGGCACACTCTGCACTGCTGTGCAGGGGAGCAGGCTCAGGCTGCATTTTTTAAAATTCTGCTTAAAACCCCAAGGCTTTGTTACAGCACCCTCAGCCTGCTTTGACATCAGAGCACTGGAAGACACTCCAGAACCTGGCAGGGTTGGCCCAAAGCTACTTGGCTGTGATGAAGTCCACAGCCTCTCCAGAGTTTGTGTAACATGGAGCACTGAGCATGTTGGGATTGCCAGTATGTAGTAACATGTGGAAGATCAAGTCAGGGTATAAATAATAAATAACAAATCTGTGTGTTCCCGTCAGTCCCTCTGATTCTACTTCTATTTTGTCTGCTGCTTTGCTTGTTATGTTCTCTGTATCCATTCCTTTCTCTGATTTTTCATCATCTCTGCTTGGCATCGCTGCTCCCCTGCCATGGGTTCGTGCTGCATTCTCGAGAGTCACTGTGCTTGTGGAACACCAGTCAGTGCATGTGGAACACCAGTTACTGCTTGTGGAACACCAGTCAGTGCATGTGGAAAATCAGTCAGTGCATGTGGAACACCAGTTACTGCTTGTGGAAAACCAGTCAGTGCATGTGGAACACCAGTCAGTGCTTGTGGGACAAACAGCCATCCTTCACACACAGGCAGGAGCTGTCTTTGCCCTGCCACAGGCTGATGGAGCTGTCACAGCCCAGCCTTCTGCTTCTCATTCTCCACTGCTCAGTCCCTGAAGAGGAAAGTTGCCTGGTACAAGCTGAACTTCACCTTGTGCCAGCTGAGAAATTGTTTGTTTCCGTGTGTTGTTTCATTTTTTTGGCCATGGCTTCCATGCATTCATCTGTCTAATAAAAAATAAATGTAGAAAACAGAAAAAGAACCAAGTTCATCCTTCTGTCTTGTCTCAGTGTGTTCATCCTTCTCTGTGCCATCTCTGCATGTGTGTGTACGTGTCCTGTGTGTGCCTCTGCTCTCAGCTCCTCTCCTTGGAGCTGCATTTCATTTCTGCTGGGAGTAAGTCCTTGAGAAATGGGAGGGGACCTGGCATGCAGCATGTGCTGTCCTTGTCCTGTCCAGTCTGTGCTTGGGCTTGTCCTGAGGGCTGACTGAGCTGTGCTGGAGCCTTCCCAGCCCCAGCCAGGGACACTGGGGGCTCCAGCAGGAGATGTGTTTGGTACTTTGAGCCATCAGGGCTGGGCTCAGGGTCTGTTCCCAGCCGTGGGTGTGACATGGTTGTGCTGTTCATAACCAAGCTCACATTCCCGGGATGACAGCCTCCCCCGTGCCTGGAGCTAATCGTTGTGAGGAATGAGACAAGCTGGTGTCTCCTCCAGCATCCCGGTGGGTGTGGGGCTGGATCTGTCAGCACCCGCTGGGGCTGTGGCAGCAGTGACCCCGCAGGCAAGCTGTGACAGCTCGGTGCTCTGGCACGGGGAGGGCAGGGAAGGGGACAGAGCTGCAGGACAGGGGGACACTGGCACAGGCTGGGCTGGGGTGGCTGTAGCTGCCTCCCAGCTGAGCCCTTCTGGCAGCACCAAAGGAGAGGGATTCTCCTCCTGAAGAAGCCTGGGGAGCCCTGGTGTTGGAAAAACCCAGCTCTACAGAGATGGGACAACTGAGAGACATTTTTAAAGACAGAAGGCTGATAGAATGGCGTTGAGTTTTACATCTCTTGTGTCTCACCCTTCTACGAGACTGATAATGGAATAAAATCTTTTAAAACACCTCTCAGCTGCCCTGTCTCTGTAGAGCTGGCTTTTCCCAACACCCTGGGTGTCACCCCCACACCTGACCGAGCCTCTCTCCTTTTCCCCCCACAGCCAGGCCGCCTCG
>VWYP01026930.1:65136-88217 GCA_013400435.1 Pycnonotus jocosus | reverse complement strand
CTTCTCCTTCGCCCCCCCCCCCTCCCCTTTTCTCTGGAAGAAGAACAAAGTCATTCAAATCAGGAAGCTGAGGAACTCCATGTATACTTTCCACTGGGACCTCAATCCCTACTGGTTTGGCATGATTTGATTGAAGTGTAATTTAATCCTTCATCATTTGTCATAATGTCATTTTTATATAAAAACAACACTGCATCCAAACTTCAGATCAGCACCGAGGAGCTCTCCAGGAGGGATGGGAAGGGGCTGAGGAGCTGTGCTGGTGGAGAGGGGGGTGAGGAGCTGGCAGGCAGTGTCCCCCTCTCTGGGCAGGCACCAGGATGGAGCATGCCATAGTCAAGTCAGGTCACATCATGTCAAAGGAGAAGGGTTTGGATTCACAGGGAGATGAAGGGGTGGCTGTGAGCACATCTGTGTGAAAGGCTGGGTAAGTGAACAACCTGGGTTTCAGTGTGGCTGGAGGCTGGGCTGTGTTTGCTCTGCAAAGTGCAGTGATGATGGTGCCACTGCCCTCTGTCACCAGCCTCAAACCTCAGCTCTCTTTGTGCTGGAAGGGGAAAAAAGAGAAGAACCCTTCGTGGTAGGAAATTTCTCCCCAGCCTTGCTCTGCCACCATGTGCAGGTTTCCTCCATCCCCTCCTCTTCAGGGTGACCCCTGCATTGCTGGGGTTCACCTCTGGGTGCTGGGGTTGGGGTTGCAGCAGGTTTTTGTCACTGAGTTTTTTGGACACCACACCCAAGATTTGCACAGAGAAATCAGCTCAGGGTGAGTTGTGTTGAATACAACCGTCAGGGCAAAGTGCTTAAAGCAAATCCTAGAGCTCAGTGGCTGCCTGGCTGTCCATTTGTCTGTCCATCTGTCTGTCTGTCTGTCTGTCCAGGCAAACTCATCTCTGGCGTGGCTGTTTCTGCAGGATTTGTTCACACCAGTGCTGAGAGTGAGGAGAGAGGTTCTGGCTGGACAGAGCTGCAGAGCTGGAGGCTCTGCAGTGAGGGAGCAGAAGCTCCAGACTCATTGCAGGGCTGTAGGAAGCCGAGCCTTCATCCTTTTCACCAAAAGCTCAGCTAAGCACAGCTAAAACACCAACCAGCCTCATCCAGGAGGACACCTGGGAGAGCACGGGCTGGGTTCAGGCTGCAGAGGGCTGGAGGCTCCTGCTGCTTTAGGGCTTGCTGCTCACAGATGGTGGCCATGGACCAAGCCCTGCAAGGGCTGCCCTGTAGAAACTCTTCCCACTCCAGTGCTCCCTCTGTGCAAAGGGCACAAAGGAGGCTGGTGGAGGGGCAGGATCATCCCCCTGTGTTACTGCTCCTGTTCTTCCCTGCAGCTCACAAAGGATAAAAGCATTTTCTGAAGCTCTGGTGCAATATGGACCAAAACCCAGCCCAGGGGTAGCTGAGAGGTGTCAGGAAAGCTCTGCCCTGCAAAGCCCCAGGGGTTTTTGTTTCCAGATCCTCACTGCTCAGGCAGGGTGAGTCCCCACAGTGGCACCCACCTGGCTCTGCACCTGGGCACGGTGGATTCTCATCCCCTCTGAAGCTGCTGCCTCCCTGCTCCCTGCCTGAGTATTTTTGGCATGGTCTGGCCTCACAGGGAGGCATGTCCTGGATTGCACCAGGGCTCATCCTGAGGAAAGCCTCCACACAGCAGCAAGGTTAGAGCTGATCTGCAAATGTCACATGGGGAGTTTGACTGGGGGATTTTTTTTGAGAGAGATGTTGAACATCTTTACTTCACCTTCCTATCTGTTCACTGAATGCCCTAGAAGGAAGTAAGAGCAAAGGGAACAGATACGCCTTATCCCTCAGAAAGGAAACATTCCTGGAGTCAGGGTATATCAGCCAGACACTGCCTGCCTTCCTTCAGCCAAAGCTGGATATCCCAGAATCCTGAACCTGGGTATCTCAGAATCCAGAGCCTGGATATCCCAACAGCCTGAACCTGGATATCCCAGAATCCTGNGCTCATCCTGAGGAAAGCCTCCACACAGCAGCAAGGTTAGAGCTGATCTGCAAATGTCACATGGGGAGTTTGACTGAGTTTGGGGTTTTTTTTTTGAGAGAGAGATGTTGAACATCTTTACTTCCCCTTCCTATCTGTTCACTGAACACCCTAGAAGGAAATAAGAGCAAAGGGAACAGATAAGCCTTATCCCTCAGAAAGGAAACATTCCTGGAGTCAGGGTATATCAGCCAGACACTGCCTGCCTTCCTTCAGCCAAAGCTGGATATCCCAGAATCCTGAGCCTGACTATCCCAGAATCCAGAGCCTGGATATCCCAGAATCCTGAATCTGGATATCCCAGAATCCTGAGCCTGGATATCCCAGAATCCTGAATCTGGATATCCCAGAATCCTGAGCCTGGATATCTCAGAATCCAGAGCCTGGATATCCCAGCAGCCAGAGCTGGATATTCAGAATCCAGAATCTGGATATCCCAGAATCCTGAACCTGGATATCCCAGAATCCTGGGCCTGGATATTCCCAGAATCCATAACCTGGATATCCCAGCAGCCATAACCTGGGTGTCCCAGAATCCAGACCCTGGATATCCCAGCATCCGGAGCCTTGCTCTCTGCTGGGGTTGGGACAAGAGCCAGAGGCTGGAGGCTGGTGGGGGACAGCACCCAGCACTCTCAGAGCCCTCCCTGTCCTGCCTCCCTCCCCAGGGCACCAGGCTGCAAGCTCACCTGCAGTCAGGTGTGATCTAACCTGCTGTAGAACCCCCACCAGAGAGGGCTGGGTGAGGGTGAGACCCCCACTCACCCCCACTGAGGTCAGGGCTCTGCCCCATCCCTCCCCTCTCCCAGCAGAGCAGGGTGTCTATTCACAGCACTTGTCAAAAATTAAAGCAGAACCTTCTTTCAAATGTTCCATCTGTGCTTGGCTGCCAGAAAAGCGATTCTTCCTCCAAAAAAAATTTGCATTTAAAATTCCAAATATGCACTTTTGCTCAGACGAAAGAATGTGTGTTCCCGCTTTCAAGTCGGGCTCCCTGTGACCTCTAGGTTTTAATAATTTCAGCAAAGTGTCATTTGACAATTCAAATAGAGGCCATAAGCACAGAAAAGTAAATGTCCTTTAAGATAAGCACATATTTTATTGCGAGTTGATGATGAGAAGATTTCACCTACAGCCAGGAACTTCAGAGCAGTGTGTATGACACTTCTGCATATTAAAACCCGCTTTGGTGAAATATTGGTATTTCCAGATTTCAGCTTTGCCAGTGCTCGAGCATTTCCACTGTTTAATTCATAAGAAGGTGTGATGGCCTTGTGTATAGAGGGTTCACTGTTTAGCTTTTGCTTCCCAATTAAAAGTAAAGCAGTGCTCAAATCCTGCTGGCTGCTGATCCGAGGGGGTGAAGGACCACGGCTGGCATGGCCAAAATCCGTGCTGCCAACCCACTCCTGGCTCAGGGATGTGCAGGGGGCTGAGGCTGACCCCCCCACAAGCTCACTGGGATTCCCTGTTCCCTCTCTGGTTTCCCCAGATCCCCTTGGTTTTGTTGTGCTGCCCCAGCCCCTCGCACAGAGCGGGCTCTTATCACCCCGACACCCAAGCCAAGCCCCCAGCAGATCAGAGTGTCACCATAATTAATGGGCCTCCCTGTGCTCCCTGGTAATCCATCCCAGGGCTGCACAGCCCTGCCTCTGTTTTGCTGAGGTACATGGGAGCCTCAGAGCTGCCCCAAACAGAGCCTTTTTTCATGAAAACTCCTTCATTCAACACCTTCTAAGGGCTGCGGGCGCAGGGAGGGGGCGAGTTTACACAGATGCTTGTGTCTCGGGGCTTGCTAGCAGGTGTCTCCTAACTTTACACAGACCACCCTCACACTAAAGGGACTCTTTTGCTTTGAGCCTGTTTGGGTTACACGGCTTTGCTCTCCAGGTTCCTGTCCCCAGGGCGATTTATGGCTTTGCTGGCTGACAATGCTCCCGTGAGCGCAGGGATGGGCGGCTGGGGCAGGGCATCCTCAGAGAGCTGGGCTCTCCTCACCATGGAATCCTCAGGCTTTCCAGGGCAAGGAAAACAACAGCAACACCCCGACGGGGCTGGGGGGTCTTTCATTTGTTTGTTTGTTTGTTTGAAATGGGTCAGGGGGGAGCGTGGGGGGAAGAGTTAATGATAGGTTCAGGCAAAGAATTTCCCCTGGATCTGGCCATTTTCTGGTGCTCAGGTCATTTGACAGCTGAGATCACACAATTAGAAATGTTTTGAGGCATTCCTTCAGCCTCAAGAGGGCAGGTGGGAGATATTTAGAGGGGAGGTGGGAGATATTTCGGGTTTGCTGTCTGTAGTTTGGGGAGCAGACACCTGGAGAGCTCTCCTGAGTAGGGGTGATCACGGAGACACTGCCTCCTTCCCAAGGGGTACTGGTGAGCTCCAGCTGCTGCTCCTCAGGGAGAATTTGGGGTTCCTCAGGCTTTGGAAAGCCTGGGTTGTGCTGTTGCAAGATTTGTGTCCCTTTTTGCAGTTTTCTCAAACTTCTGCAGTTCTCATTGGGAGTTAGTTGGGGGAAATGTTATTGGGGTGAAGGTTTGGATTGGAGGGGACCTTAAAGATCCATGGGCAGGGACACCTCCCACTGTCCCAGGGTGCTCCAAACCCTGTCCAGCCTGGCCTTGGGCATTTCCAGGGATCCAGGGGCAGCCACAGCTTCTCTGGGAATTCCATCCCAGCCCCTCCCCCCCCTCACAGGGAAGGATTTCTCCCCAATATCCCATTTCTAAGTGCAGCCCCAGCACCTCAGCAGTGCCTCCCCAGCTGGTGCAGGAGCAGGGATGGGTGCTCAGAGATAGAAATGGCATTTCTAGTTCAGGTCCTTATCTGGTGCAACGAGGAGTGGCCACAAGATTCATCTCCTTCTCCTGCTTTATCAGCTGCCACTAGAAGGGAAAGGAGGACAGTCTCCTGCTGATCACAGGGAGGTTATTGGCTGAGTTTATTCTTGGCTGCTTGATAAGTCCACGCTTCAGCCTTCATCCCTCAGGTCGTTTAATATTTTGCTCCTGACAGGGCTGTGGAGGCACCAGCTGAAGGCAGCTGAATTGTGTCAGGCACTGGGTTGTCCCTCCAAAAGCAGCTGGTGCCACTGGGGAGGGTCCCCGAAATCTCTAAGGGTGACTTCCCATGCCCCCAGCCCCTGCCTCTCTCACACAATGCTTTGTGAAAGCTGTGAGGGATTCGTTTGGAGAGGCAGGATAAAAAATAAATGACTTTGTTGTGCTTTTGGAACAAAATAATGCTTTAATAGCAGAATCCTTTTCAAAGTTAGCAGTTAAGAGTAAGCAGTACTTTAGGCAATCCAGGCATCTGCTGCAGGGACTTTCCCTCGTAATTAGTTAATGAGCTTGATGTACTTTTCCCATCTAATTAAGTTGCCATCTTTTTAGCCTTGTTAGGAAAGGTAAACTTTTGAGACATGTTAGAGGCAGGTCCCCTCCCCGAGCCCTGGCTGGGGCTGGCAGCTCCCTGAGGGTGGGTAAGGGAGGTGTGTGTCAGTCTGGGCATGGCAGCTGACCCAGGGTGTGCCCAGATCTGTGTCCATCTCCAGCCTGGCCATCACTGGGATGCCCAGGAGAATGGTGCTGAGGAGGGCCTGTCTTGGTTTGGAAAGACAGGTGTGTGCCAGGAAAAGCTGGAGCTTCCCTTGGAATGGAGAATGTAAACCCCCTCCCTCTGAATTATTATAATTTTGCAATTAAGGGGGCTTTTGGGCAAAGATATGGGAATAGGAATAACAGTTATTTACTAGGAATATTAAAAAAAAAAAAAAAGCAGCTGTACAAAAACCCAAGCAAACAAACAAACAAAAAATTCCTAGAAAGGATACAACATGACCCCCTGTTGCTCAGGGTGTTGGGAGCAGCTCAATCAAGTCCTCCCGCAGTGCCAGATGTGGTTCTGTTGGAGCAATGATCCTGTAGGAGAGTGGAGTTTTCCTCTGAAGGTCCGGTGGTGCTGAGTCTGGTTTTCCTCTGGGAATCCAAACAGGCTGTGCTGCTGTTCCCAATCCCAGGTTTATCCAGGTCAATAATCCAGTGCACACAGGCTGTGCTGCTGTTCCCAATCCCAGGTTTATCCAGGTAGGAATGCTGGGCTCCTCCCCTGGGTGCAGCATCTCCCCATGGATGATGGAATTGTCTCAGCCATGGCTGAGCCTCGATGGCCCATGAACAGCAGAGATCCCTGCAGGGAGGATGGGTCCTTGAAAGGATAAAGAAACTCTGCCCCAGCTGGTTTGAACAGCTGCCCATTAACAGAAATCCCCTCGGAGTTATGAGGAATATAGAAGAAATAAAGAAAGGTTATAATATAGAAAGGTTATAATAAAGAAATATGAGGTTATAGAAGAAATAAAGAAAAACACGCCCCCAACCAGTTTCAACAGATGGCGAGTAGAATACCCATTTTTGGTTACAGATTGCAACCCAAGACAGGGCCCCAGAGCAGGGCTGGGGGTGGCACAGCCCTTCCCCAGCTCCCTGCAAGGGGGTGACTCCTGAGTCCATCTGCACGAGCAGAGGGGTGTGCACAAGGGAAGAAAGAGCCAGAGCCAAAGAGAAGCAGCAGATCTCACCAAAGCCAGTGGTTTCCCCCAAACTCAAAAGAAAGAGCTGCTTTGAAAGAGCTCTGAGGGCTGGGAGCTGCAGGCCTGAGGGTTGGTCAGGGCTGTGGGCTCAGAGTTTTCTCTGGCAGCAAATGAAAGCAGCCACAGCTCCAGTAGCTGGAAGCTGCCTGTGTGCAGGAGTGCCAAAATACAGGAGAGAGCACTGGGATAAGGATCCAAGAGGGGCAGGGATGGAGTGCCAAAATACAGGAGAGAGCATTGGGAACAGGGATCCAAGAGGGGCAGAGATGGAGTACCAAAATACAGGAGAGAGCACTGGAACAGGGATCCAAGAGGGGCAGGCACAAGAATGCCAAAATACAGGAGAGAGCACTGGAACAGGGATCCAAGAGGGGCAGGCACAGGAACCTGCTGGATCCTGTGCTGGGTTTGCAGAAGAGACAGGCACTGGCACCACAGCCCCCTGATGTGCCCTGCCAGGGGCAGAAATCCCTTTGGATGGCACAGGAGACAACATTCACAGACCTCCAGGGCCTCCCATCACTTTTACAGCTCCACCCAAACCATCTGAAGGTTCAGGGCTCTGGGACTCCTGGCTCTCCTGGTGATGTCCTGCTCTTTCACAGAGCATCTGGAGCACCAGCCCCATCTCAGGGTGAAGGAGATTCACTAAAGCAGAGTGGGTACTGCCTCTCACAGCCAGACACTGCACTGGTGGCCACCCTGGGATGCCTGTCAGCCTCTTTTCCCAGCTGACCCCATTTTCCTGTGTTTCCTCTTCATAGCTGGGCTCCAAAGCCAGGATACATTTCCTCCTGGCCTGCCATCGTGCTGATGGGATTTAAATATGAAAAGCATTGCTCTCTGTGCAAGTTAAGCCTTTGGTTAAAAGTGCAGGATGTTAAGAGGTGCAGGATTTTTTTTTTTTAGTCTCTTGTCAGGTCTTTTTCAGTGTTCCTTATGAGGTGGTGTTGAAAGTCTCTGTAATATAATGATCCCACACGTGGATATGCAATATCTCTCCTCCCTTTATGCAGAGTTTTCCCAGCTAATTTCACAGTTTACTCCATTAAATCCTTGCCATCCTTTGCCATGAACTCTGGAGGTTTTTGCTGCCACATGGTGCATGTGGCTGCTGCTTGTGTATCTGCCCAGAATTAATGTGGGCAGCCTTCATCTCCTGCAGCCTTTCTGCGAAGATCAATGGGCTTAATCCTGGGCCTCCAGGATCTGCTGAGCTCTCTGCCTCTTGCCCTGTGGTCCAGCTTTTCCTTGGCAGCTTTTGAGTAGAAGTTTCATAGAATTTCAGGCTGGTTTGGGTTGGGATGGACCTTAAAGATCATTTGTGCCACCCTCCATACCAAGTGCAGGGACATGTTCCACCAGAGCAGGTCCCATCCAGCTTTGCCTTGAATATTTCCAGGGGTGTGATGTGTTTGGGAACATTCTAGTGGTGGGAAGTTTGACTCTTCCCCTTCAGTTTTTGAAATGCCAACTCCCAGAGACTCAGAGGACAGATCCAGGTGTCCCCTGGAGTGGCAGGACCCTCTCCTGAGCCACAGCTCCCTCGGGCTGGCAAGGCTGGCCCTGCTCCTGGGCAGCTGCAATTGGGAATTATCCCACACCTTCACCATTGCTCATCCCCACCCAGGTTTGGAGGACTGCTCTTGCAGACAGCTCCTTTTTACCCCCAGGATATGCAGAATAAGGGAAAAAGATAGAAAAAGGAGGCAACCATGGGTCCAGCTGCAATTTTACAGCTCATAATGGTCTCCTCCAAGCCTTTACTCAGATTTTCCTGCATGGGTCAGCCCAAGGCTTCATGCACAGCCCAGTTCTGTCAGGGGTCTTTAGTGGGCCATAAATCCTGGAGGTGACCCTCAGCTGTCCCCTCCCTCAGCACCAGGCACCCCCTGTTCCCTCTGGGATGGCATTCCTTGGCTCAGGGGCCTTGGCACCAGGCAAGGCCAAGAGGGGACACTCAGTCAGGCTGCAAACTCTGACACACACACACACACCCAGAGCTTCCTCTGCCCAACCCCAAAACAAAAAAAGATAAAGCAGAGATGAGAAGACAAAGAAAGAAAAGCGAGGCAGGAAAACAACACTGGAGGAGAAGGCTGTGGCTATAAAACACATTTTGGCACAAGCTTTCCTCACAAACCGCGGGCACAGCACAACGGGGCGAGGAGAAGGGAATTTGCCAGGCACACCTCGCTGGTGGCACTGTCACCGCTGCCACCTCGGGGTCCCCGGAGAGGGGCTGCCAGTCATTCGGGGGTGCTTTGAAGCGGGCACAAAGGAGCGAGTCATTTGAGACGCTTCCTGCCTGGTGGCCTGGATCAGCTTGTGAATCATCCCCGCGCTCCCCGCTTAATCCGCTTGTGGAGCTTTTGAAGCCTTTTCTGTCTCGCAAACAAATGATCAACTGCAACTTTATTTTTAATCCATTAAAAGGTTGCAGATATTCCCCCCTGTAAAAAAAAAAAAAAAAAAAAGGAAAAAAAAGAAAAATAAAACACGTCAAAAAGCAAAACAAAATAGCCGGCCTTGGAACCTCAGGGAGGAGCGAGTTTTGTAAGTATTGACTGGGTCTCTGCTGAGCACAGCCAAATATTAGCATCAATTTGTGAGTTGCTTGCGAGGAAGAAATGTCAAAGGTTCAGCTTTTGCTGCGAGCTAATCCTGGCTATTAAAATACCAGCATCTCAAGGAAAGTAGCTACAAGATGGTGTCAAAATGTCTTGGATGCAGGATTTTGTATGGCACACTCGATCCAAAGGAGGACAGAGTCAGGGCTGGTGTTGGGAAAGAAATCTAGGGGCTGTTGTCTTCCATTTACCTGGAAGGACACTGCTCTGCTCCCAGATATTTATACAAATACCCTCCCACTGGGTTTGATGTGAATCAATTGATGCTTTCCTTCCTTCCTTCATGTTTTGCTCTGAACAAAAAAAACCCCAAAAACCTAAAATTACAAAATCCAACTGATGCTTAATTAAGAACACGAAGTTCCATCCGGCCTCACATAAATTATGGCCAAAGTTGCCATTTTAAAGAATTGTTGTTGTTGTTGTTGTTGTTGTTTTTTAATGCTGAACTACAAATCAGCTCAAATTGAGTTCAAATCTGCCCAAAATTGTGACCAGGTTTGCTCAAGGAGGTTGAAAACTTGAGCAAAATGTTTTGGGAACAACTCAGCTGAGCTCTGGACCTGCAAGGAATCCAAGAGAGCCCAGGATTTTGTACTGGACATTTCCCAACACCTAAAAGGGCTCTGAGAGAGATGGAGAGGGATTTTGGACAAGGGCCTGGACTGACAGGACAAGGAGAATGGCTTCAAACTGATGGAGAGCAGGTTTGGATGGGATTTTGGGGAGAAATCCTTCCCTGGGAGGGTGGGCAGGCCCTGGCACAGGGTGCCCAGAGCAGCTGTGGCTGCCCCTGGATCCCTGGAATGTCCAAGGCCAGGTTGGACAGGGCTTGGAGCAGCCTGGGACAGTGGGAGGTGTCCCTGCTCACTTGGACTAAATGACCTTTAAAGGCCCCTTCCAGCCCAGCCCATTCCATGGTTCTGTGCCCAGAGCAGGTGCTGTGCCCAGGCTCTGCCCTCCTCTGAGTCACCTGCTCTTTGATTGAACCTTAAATTACATTGCTCTGAGGGTGGTTTTAACCACACAGTCTAAAATTCCCTCCCATGGCACTGAGTTCTGGATGTGTAAGCAAAACAAATCTGTATTTCACACCCTTCCCTGGCTGTCCTGGCTCTGGGGAGGTGCAGGAAAGCTTCTCCTCCCCACAGCCCCCAGTCTGGGTCCTGGGTCTGTGGGCTGCAGGTGCTTGTGCTGCTGAAATAGGGCCTGAATGGTGAGAAAACCTCCCTAGACCCAAAATGTGTCTCCCCAGCCCTGTCCTGCTGTCCAGCTGTAAATAGCACAGGAGAGATCCTGCAGGATGGGTTTGGAAGAGGAACTGGGAGTGAGATTGCTCTGCCATGAGGAACAAAAACAACTCTGGTGAGCAGTGGGGCTGAAAGTTGTGTAAAATCTGTAAATGGTCTGAGTGTAAGGTGCTGCTGCCCTTGGGAGGCTGACTGGGCTATTTTTTGGTATTTATTTAATCACTGCACATCTTTGGGATGTATGTACTCAGCTGATCCTCCTTCCTTTTTGGCTGAGCACACCTTGTGGAGCTGAGCATCCTCCTGTGATGTGGAAATGATGAGTGACTGCTGGTGATCAAAGATCCCTGCCTTGATAGACACCTCTCAGCTTCCTGTTTGATGCCCAGGTGCCATTTCCTATCAGCCCTCCTATCCCAGTGTATCTTTCCCAGAACGTGCATTTACTGGATTAATTCTCTTCAGGCAGCCAGTTCAGTGGGAGCCATCCCTTCTCCCAGCCCTGCTTCTGCCAGGCTTGCCATGGCAGTCCCTTTGCTTCTGAGAGTAACTGCAGGCACCCCAGGCTCCCCTGGGATGTGATTCAGATGTGCAAATTTTGTTCTGAGCAGGAGTGGGGGATCAGGATGGAGTTCCTGGCAGAAGTGTTAGCCCTGTGTGGTGGCAGCACAGAGAACAGAGCAAAATCCCAATCTCCTGCCATGGGGGAAACACAAACTGCCCATCCCATCTCTGTGTGAGGGGGCAGCAGCCACCTGCCCCAGCAAAGGAGCTCTACAGGCCTGGTGTCCGTCACACCAGTGGGGTTGGGACCCTCAGATCCTCCAGTGGGGTTGTCAGAGCCTGAGGAAGTGCTTCAAGCCAAGGCATTGCCCTCCATGCAGATTTCAGGTGTGAACTGGTGTGGAAAGGTCTTTTCAAGGACAGTCTGCCCAATTATGAAATGCCACCTAAATTATGTTCACTTTAAACCCAATAATTAACTCCTTGAAGTCTGCAATGCTGACTCTCTCAACTAATTACAGAAAACCACCTAAACCCATGAAGAAGAAGGAAGAAGAAGGTGAAGAAGAAGGACTTAGACAACACCCAAAATCCTCTCCCTTGATCCGTGTGTATTACTATATACTAAAATCCCCAAATCCAAGTTTCCAGAATTCCAACAAACTGGAGCATTTCTGCTGCAGCTGATTGGGAAATCCACAGCAATTCAGGAAATCCACAGCAACTCACACCAGAGGGTGGAAAATGCTGTATTTTATATTATTTGTCATTTTTAAAAAGACAACTGGAATTACTGCTCTGCTTCTGTCAAAGGAAAGCACCAGTCCAGTGTGTGGGAAATGCTTTAGCCTTGTCCCTCTCTGATATTTCCTTTTGCCTTTGGTCACAAAAGATAAAGCAAATCAGCCTCTGCCCCTGCCACATCCTGGAGGAAGCTGCTCCCTGTGTGCAAACCTGTAGGAAGAGGGAATTAATTATAGGTGATTTGTATTTGGATCCAAAAGGCTTGTCATGTTGAGGGAGAATCGATTTGTAGGAGCATCTCCCACTTCATTTTGTGTTTGTTCCTGTTTTTCTGAGGTGTGGGCACAGCCTCTCCCATCACTGGAGTGTGAAGGAGTCCAAAAAGGGCAAAAGCCAAACTGGAGGGAGCTGATGGTTTGAAATGGGGTCCTCAGCCCAGAGAGATCTGTGACCTTCTCAAAATGACACTCTGGTGTGTGCTTGGGACATCTGGGATTTTTGTGTCCCCTGGGAACTGAAGGGTTTTCCTTCACCACCTCCTGGAGTGAGGGATGGGCACTGAGACCCTGGCACTGTCAGTGCTTGCTGTGAAAATGTGGTTATTTGGCCAATCGCTGTTTTCCCACTGTTTAACCTTCCAAAGCGATGAAAAAAATACTTCAGACCCCTGAAAGCAGCAGTGAATGTCCAGCACTGGCTCCAAAACCTTCCAGGAATCACAGGGACTTTGATCTCCCATCACTCCACCCCCTTCCACTTTCTGCTGTTTAAGATTTACCAAACGTTGCGTCTCCCTCGCGTGGAAATTCACCTTTGTTTTCCTACAGATAATCACCAAACAGCGATAATAACAATAAAATTCCTAGGAAATCTCCCTGTGGCAACAAGTAATTGACCCGAGAATTTTCACTACAAGGAATTTTTCCTTTTTTTTTTTTTTTAATTTTTTTTTTTTAATAACCACAGAGCGCTGGAGATGCTCGTCCGTCGGGGGACGCACCGCTATTGTTCTCATCAGTCCTGATGCTTTGCCTTCACCCCTTTGAGTTCTCTCAAAGGATTGAGATTATTTGGCTTCTTTGAAGAACAAAGGATCGAGAATTTTTTTTTTTTAGATGGCTGGCTATTTTGATCTGCAAGGTCTGCACGCAGTGTGAGGGAACAAACATCACTAAATCATTAAGGGAAAAAGGGAAGGGGTATGCATAATGGAAAGAGAAACACAAAAAGCCGCCGAGTCCGAGCCTGGGCGTTGTTTTCAGCCCCACTGCTGATCCTGCACGGGGTTTGTGGCTTTGCTTCTCTGGGCCTTGGTCTCTCTCATCGATTATTTGGCACTAAAACACTTTGTCAGGTTTAGTTATAACTCCCAGTGCCTTTGGAGGAATAAAGGACATTGAGTGGGATGGCTTATTTAGCCAGCACCTGTCTTGAGGTGTAGATTTAAAGTGTTGTGGAAGGGTCCATGAAAATCCTCTTTGGCTGCCTGGACTCCCTGTCTGTGCCTGGACTGCTGAGGGGACCTTGAGGGACACAAGTGGCCAAACCAAGGTGCCTCTTTTCCCCAGGAGCTGTAAGGATTTGGAGCTTGCCCTCCCGTTTTCCAGCTCCACAGGAAATGGGAGATCCCTTGGAAAGTGTAAGGCAGAGGATGGAACACAAGCATATCTCCCATTCAAATGTGCCTTTTCTATTTGGGGAGATAAGAAAATATCACATGTTCTGAGGAAATAGGATTAGCCTGTAATTAAGCAAAAATCCTCCTATTTAGCATAACATTTTTTTTTTCTTAAATTAAAGAGTGAATATTACCTGCTAATTACGGGGTACACAATATACATAAAGCAACTGCTAATTTGTGTGTGAGTGTCTATTTTTGTTCTGTTGGGGAAAAAATTTAAACTTTAATACAGTGATTTACCCAGATGCATAAGAAGAAGATGTCTTGTGGACTTCCAGCTAAACAAACAGCATCCTGCTGAGCTGAATCCATGCTGATCCTGCCAGCTGGAATACAGCAGGTGATGCTGGAGCTGACTCCAAAATGCTCAGCTTTTTCAGGGGTGGTCACCTAAAAGGGGAGCACACAGCACACCTCGAGGCTGTCACAGACTGTGCAGGTCAGAGCAGGGCTGTTGAGGAGCTGGGAAGCAAAGAGGAATCCTGAAATCCTGAGGAGTTCTAGTCTGGATCCAAGCTCTGCAGCGTGATCCTTGGCCAGGAGCTGTGCTGGGCTTCTCCTGGTTTTGGCAAGGGAGTAAAAACCTGGTGCAGTTTTGACAAAGTTTGGGCTTGTTCAAGTGAGCTTGAGCTGTGCTGTGGCTGAACTTTGCCTTTTCTTGGTGGAACTTGGGAATTGGTTTGCTTGAAGCTGTGCAGGGTGGGTGAACTTACTCCCCCCAGATGCTGATCCCCCTGTTACCCACCAGTTTTAGGTTTAGTTCTGCATCCTGCAAACACTCAGGCACAGGTTTTGCTTCCCACACTTACCAGAAGTGCTCACTCTCACACAGCCAAACACATCTGCTGGTTTTCACTGAATCCAAGGGACTGCCACGAACATCTCAGGTTCAACTTCCATTTTCACATCCCTTGAACTGGAGCTGGTCCTCTTCCAGGAGCTGCCCTAATTGGTCACTTTGATGCTCTAATCCCATGCATGGATTGGTGAGTGTCCCTAATCTCCAGTGGGGATTTTTCCTGGTGATTCCAGGGTCCAGGTGTCTCCTGGAGAGGAGTGAGTGTTCCTGACACACAAGTAGCTGTGTTGGTGGTGGGGTTAACCAGAACAACTTCTGGAAGCACACAAAGGGGGAAAACATCACCTTGACTGGAGTGCCATGCTGTGTGGGAAAATATTCCCAGCTGTGGCTGGCTGTCCTTGAGAAGGGAAGAATCCTGGTGAGCTGCAGCTCTGTACTGGCTGCTGGCTGAGCAGCAGGGTGACACCTGAGGGAGGGCACTGCCAGGTGACACAAGGCCTCTTTTATTCAGGAATTGGGATTATTTCCCAAATTCCAGCAGCGCTGTTCTGCTCTCACCAGCCCAGCCTGGCACCTGAGCAGGTTGGGCTCAGGTGAGCTCTCCTGCCTGAGCTTTGGGTGCACAGGGCAGGGTGTTGTCCCTGATTTTGGGGGGCAGGACAGTCCCTGTCCCTGGCACAGGAGGCTGCTGTCACCCTGTGGTGGCTCTGCTGTGCCCTGTCCCTGTGCAGCTGCTTCCTGCTCAGAGTAAAGAAATACTAAAGTCTACCTCGCAGAAAAGCGAGGCTTCCTCAATTAATAAACGTGCTCACAGGCTCACCAGATGAAAGAAATGTAAAACACCTTGATAGCTTCTTTTATGATCATTAATAATGGTCTAACTTACCTGAAAGGCACCGAGCGTGTCCCCAGCGAGGTTTGATCTCCTGTCATGCCTGGCTCTGTGGGGTGGGCAAGGCTCTGTCTCTTTGGGGAGTTGTTAGATGAGAAAACAGGCAGCAGAGATTTCTCCACCCCCTGCTCCGCTCTATTCCCAGCGCCTCTCCGCTCCCAAGGATCGATAGCTGAGCTGAGAAATTAGATTATTAAGCTGCACATTGTAATTAAGGCATCAAGTAGGGTCCAGTTCCCCCCTTGGCTGGCATTAACATGCCCTGGTGGAGCGCTGGTGCTTTTGAAAAGATGAAGAGCATCATCCATGCAAAATATGTGGGGTGCAGGAGCAGGCCAGGCCTTGTGCAGAGCGTGGCTGACGACTCCCAGCCTCACGATTTGCATTACAGAAAAACAATCTTTTATTTATTTAAGTTGGAAATCCCTTTGCATCTGAACTTCAAGTGTGCAGCAAACACACTTTGATCATTTTAATGCCGAAGTCACTGATTTACAATAAATATTGTGTTTGCTCCTCGTACTTCTTTTTGTTCTTTGAGGGGATTAGAGCAAAGGAAGGAAAAGAATTTTTTGACCTCGTTAGAATTGCTCGTGGTGGAAGGAAATGTGCAGAATGAGGAAGATGCTGGGCTTCAAATGGTCCCAAGCTAAGGACAGGCATTACAGCCTTGATGGGTCATTAATTCCTGCAGCTGATTAGGGCTGGGAGGATGATTCTACTCAAAGTGTCTCTGAACGGGATTTGGGGGGGGTCTTGTTGTTTTCTGTAAAGGATCAGGAGGGAATGATGGATCCTGAGTGATCCTGAGTGAGGAATTCTGATGATTCATCCCGAATGATGGATCCTGGGACACATCCTGGCATGGGCTGCACCTGATGATTTGCCCTTGAGGGGTTCCAGGTTTGTGGATCTCTGAAAATCACCAATTTTCTCCGTGTGCCCAGCTCTGAACTTGTGCTGCCAAGCTGAGATGGGGACCAGGACTGAGCCCAAAAGCGGCAGTGAAATGTTTAAAAAGCAGCAGCTTTTCTGGAGCATCAGGCACGGTCCCACCCTCAGGTTAGAAATATTCCAGCCAGCAGGTTTGGTGATGTCTGTGAGAGATCAGGGAGCTCGGGATTGGCTCAGGCAGCAGCTGATCCCGTGTTAAAGCTGATTTTGGGGATTTTTGGGAATGGGTGGTTTGCTGGAGCATCATGGTGTGTTGTGCTCCTGCCCAAGGGGGCTGAGCCTCCTCCCAGCACAGCTCCTCGCAGCTTTCCAGGGAAGCTTTCCTGTGGATTTGTGGAATTCCTCCCTCTTTTGGGGACAGAAATAGATACAAAGTGGATACTTGGGGAAAAAAAAGAAAAAAAAACGAACAAAACCCAAAACAAAAACAAACAAAAACCACAACAGAAACAAAATCCCCCAAAACATAAAAAAAAAAAAAAAGCCACAAAAGAACCCAAAACCCCAAAACAAAGAAACCACTCCCCCCAAATCCCATCCAGCCCACCTCGAACAAACACAGCTTTCTTCTGGGGCAGCGCAGTGGAAAGGGAAGGGCTCGGGTGCCTTTATTCCCCCCCTGCCCTGACACTGATCCGAGCTGACTCGGGGCTTTGTGCCCTTCCAGCAGCAGGTCCAGCTCCCAGGTGTGAATTCCAGCCCGGCTCCCTTTGAAAAAGGACATTTCTTGCTGGGCAGGCTGGGATAGAAAACAATCGAACAAAAGGAGTGCTTTGCTTTGGGGTCACTCCTGCCTTTCCCCCCCTCTGTCCTTTGCTGCTCTTTTTATTTCCTTATTCCACGTGGGTTCCTTTTACTTCATTCAGTGTGGGTTTGGGGTTTTTTATCTTTTTTTTTTTTTTTTTTTTTGGTTTGTTAATTTGTTTTTTGGTTTGGTTTGGTTTTTTAAATTTTTTTTCATCCTGGAGCAAACCTATGACATCATATTCCCGGTCTAAATTTCTAAAGAAAAGGCCCCGAGGAAACTCAGGTTGCTCGAACTTTACTCAGGGGTGTAACTGGAACCAGCAGGAGCCGTGGGGGTTTTGGTTGCACCAGGTAGCCTGGTTACCACAGGCCATAAAGGATTATTTTGTACTTGGTCAGAAGTCCCCAGCTGCTTAAACTGTTGTGTAGATTAAATTTGCAGTCCTGAGCATCAGGAACAGATGTGGGGAAGGAGCAGGATGGGTTTGCTTTCTACAGAGAGGGATATGAGTAAAGAAACTGAGAGGCAGCTCCCAAAATGAGATTTCTTCCAGTGCAAGGAGCTCGAAATCCGGGCCACCACAATCCCTTTCACTCCACGCTAATTTCATGTCACCCAGCACTGCGAGCAGGACAAGTTTAACCCAGAAATGACCCACTCAATTAATTATCTGCTACTGTGCTACTTCAACCCCAAAGAGCCCCGAGACGCATCCCCTTATCCCGAGCATCCTGGGCAAACAAAGCGCGGGGGGTTAGCGGCGGTGTAAACACATTTAAATTACCCTCTTTGCAAAACCCCGAGCGCTCATTATGGTCAAATCCAGCTGGATGGAGCCGGAGTGGCACTTGAAGGTTTTTGTTTGCTGGGGAAATGGGCGCTGGAGAGCTGGGAATAGCAAACCCGATGTCAGCAGCGCCGTGCCCTGAGGATGCTGCAGTCCTGGGCTGCTCAGCACTTGTCCTGTTCCATCCTGGCGTTCTGGATCTCCTGGTGAGGTGGGACTCTGCCTGTTCCTCCCGGGCAGGGAGCTTTGCACACAAGGATGATCGGTGCTGCACTCACAGGGTGATTTTTCTGCTGCAGACAGCTCTGGGGAGGGATGAAACCCCAGAGATCATTTATGAGCCCATTTTGCACCCACATGCATCCCCTCCTTCAGCCTCAGCAGGTGGAGAAGACCAAGAAGGGCATCTTGGGGACACTTTCCCACCTTTTCCCCCACAATTTTCCATCTCTGTGAGGGATTGGCACTGCAATGGGCACAGGCCCATGGCATCCTGTCCAGGGCACACCTGGCTGATGGTGACCCTGCAGGTGTCCCAGCAGGGCAGGTGGACACCTCTGTGATCCAGAAATCCCAGTTTGGGCAGCTGAAACACCAGAGAGATGATGGGGAAAGTCAATCCCAGCAGAACTCTGGTGGGAAAGTGGGAACCCCTGGCTGCTGCTGCTGCTGCATCCCCTCCACCCTGAGCTGTGTGTGGAAGGTGCTGGGCAGGGTTTCCCTGCACTCACCCCTCCTTATCCATGCCTGGTCTCAGCTGGGAAGATGCTGGGAGCCACATCACCCCGAGCTAGGGTCACAAATCTCAGATTCCCTGGGAGAAGCCTGCCTGTGCCAGTGCCAAACTGGGACAGTCCTGAAGCTGGAGTGGGGGGATTGGCAGGAAGGGGAGCAGGAGCTGGTGATTCCACCTGGATCCACCTCAGAGCCCCAGGTTCCCCCTTTCCCTGAGAAAAGGAGCAGTAATTTTCACTCTAAACCTCATTTCCTGTCGATTTAATGGGATGTGACCATGCAGTGGGCAATTTTTGCTGGGAAAACTCTCTGGATTTGGAGGGGTTACAGTGGGGCTGATTCCTCCTTTCCTGCCAGTAGGGTTTAGGGAGGTTCCATCCAGGGATGGCACCTCCCAGCACATCCTGAGGAACCTCCACCAAAGCTCAGCCAGCATTTCCCAGTTATTATCTGGTGGCTGACCGAGTTTAGGTTTTCTGCTGACAATAAAACAGTGGGCAAAAGGAAGTGATTAGCAGCTTACAACTGTATCTAGCTCCTCCTGAGCAAAGCTCTCTGCTTTATTTTGGGCCCTGGAAGATGAACTCTGCAGTATATTGTTTGAAAAAAGCATCCTCTGTTTTGGAAAATCTCCATATATTTTGTTTCCATGTTATCTGCAT
This sequence comes from Pycnonotus jocosus, assembly GCA_013400435.1. NCBI lineage: Eukaryota > Metazoa > Chordata > Aves > Passeriformes > Pycnonotidae > Pycnonotus > Pycnonotus jocosus. The sequence goes on along the minus strand of VWYP01026930.1, from coordinate 69,232 downwards.
GGTTGTAATTAGAAAATTATGTGCCTGCTACATGACCTCCTCATAAAGAACATATTTAAAGTGAGACAATAACATTCAATTCCCTTTCTAAACCATCAAAAAGAAAATGGGTTTTCAAGGCATTTCTTCCTCCTTCCCAATTCCCTCCCTCTGGCCACTTGGGTGGTCTCATTTGACAAGTTTTACAATAGAGGACTTTTTTGTTTTCATGGACAAACATGTAAGAGCAGGAGAAAATCTGGAACTGGGAAACAAATGCTTCCCCCCTGCCTTGCCCAAGACAAACTCAGAGGCTGAATCTGAGCAGATCCTGGCAAAGGCAGGGTGAGAGGGAGACCTTGCAAAGGGAAATACACTGAGATTTTTGGTGGGGTTTTTTTTGCTGTTTACTTTCATTCCTGTTTCAAAATTCCCAAATCCATGCCCAGGGGAGGGAGAAGAATGTGCATAGCCCCTGAGGGAAGCTGGGGACAACGATGGGGACACACCTGGGGCAGAACCTCAGCTTGTCCCTGCTCCAGGGCAAGGTGAAATGCATGGGATGGGCACTGGTGGGACCACCAGAATCTGCAGGTTTTAGATAAAATTGCATTGCAGGGGAACAAACTGGAGCAGGAGCTGCAGTGAGGGGCTCATTGGAGCTCTGCTGGGAGTGAGAGGAAATGCAGTTTTTTGTATGGCAAGGATGCAGAAGATGAGGTTGATAATGAGAGGAGCACCTGGGACACCTGGAGAGGAAAGGCAGGGGGAGAAGAGAGGGCAGAGCCAGGTCTGACACAGGGTGGAGATAACAGAGCACAGGTGCACCATGAGAACTGAGGAAAACCATTTTGGTTATTTAGAATAAACTGGAGTAACTGGAATAACTGTCCAGTGCTGGAGTGGATGATTGATCCCACTCATTTGGAGGAGAGCAAAATGAGGATTGCTCTGCTCACTGCTCTGGGAGGGTGCTGCTCCTGCAAGGATCCACCTGCATCCTGTCCTGGCTGTGGCTACCAGAGAAATAATCAGAGAATTAACAGAACAAGAGCTGGGAGCTCCCAGCATTTAACTTTGGCAGCCTCTGCAGGATCCCAGCCCTGCAGAGAAATAACCTGCTCTGAGCTCACCTGTTCTGCTCAGCAAAAGTCAGAGCATGGTTATCCCTCCCACTGCCACCCTTTTAAATCACTTTGCCAAGCTAAGAAGCCTTCAGCAGAAATGAGAATTTATATTCATGAAGATCAGAACTGGAAGGTATTTGCAGCCTCCAGCTCTCCTTCCTGCTTGTTCAGGATGGCTGTGGGGGACAGCACCTGTCCAGCCCAGGCTGCTCCTTTTGGGGGTGCAGGCAGGAGCCTGTTTGCCTCCTCTCATTTTGTAATGATCTCTTTGTGTGTGTTTGTGCAGCAGAGGCTCCCCAAGCAGAAAGCAGAGCAGCTCTCCAAGGGCAGCCTTGTGCCTGGGAGATTTTCCAGGCTGTGGTGCCAGGAGAGCACAGGTGCACACACGGGGAGCAGGGGACATTGTCTGGGCTGGTGACAGCTCAGTGGCTGCAGTGTGCTCCCACCTGTGCACCTGGGATGTGTCAGAGGCAAGGGTGAGAGCTGGGCTTTCAAACAGGTCAGAAGAGCTTTGCTGAAAAGCCCATAAGAGAATCATAATTTTAAAAAATATCATGAAGTTGCAAAATGTATTTGGATCCTCCCACCCAAACTCTGGAGAGGGGAGCTGGGCACCCTGTGAGAGGCAGAGCTGGTGCTGGGAACTTCCCTTTAGAGCTGGCAGAACTTTTTGTGCATTTTTTTGGATTAAATCTGTGTAGCAGAAGGGGCACCCAAAGATGGGCGAATGCAGCAGAGCATTGCCCAGTCTGCACAGGATCATGGAATGGTTTGGGATGGAAGGGGCCTTAAAATCATCTAATTTCAACACCTCTGCATTGGCAGGGACACCTTCCACTGTCCCAGGCTGCTCCAAGCCCTGTCCAGCCTGGTCTTGGACATTCCAGGGACCCAGGGGCAGCCACAGCTGCTCTGGGCACCCTGTGCCAGGGCCTCCCCACCCTTACAGGGATGAATTTTTCCCTGATATCAAACCCTGCTCCTATTTCTAAACCAGCTTTTCTCTAAACCTTTCTCCTGCAAATAACTCCTGTCCCAGCCCTGAGTGCCTCAATAAATGGGTCACTTGGAACAAGGGCTGCAGGACAGTCACCTCCAGCTCTGGACACTGCAAACCAGGCACTGAGTCACTGGCTGCCCAGTCACATTTACCTGCATGACAAGAATTTTAAATACAATCCAGTTTTTGTCAGGCCTCTCCTTTAGTTAGTCATGTCTTAGGGGCTGAGGAAACACTGGTGTAAAAAAATAATTCATGAATAATAGGACAATTATAAACCAAATTGGAAATCATAAAAGAAAAAATAAAAAGGGAAAAAAAAAGGGTTCTCTCACAGCTCTGTGTACTCCCTGTCTGTCTGTCTGGGCCTGCAGACTTTGACATTGAAGTGACAGCAGTGATATTGTGAATATTGAAAGCCCAAGCCATCAGCAGCATTTCCATTTAGGTTATTGCTTCTTGTTGTCTCTGGCGTTTTATCTTCACTGCAAATGAGGTTTGAGATCTCCATCTGGTCCTGGTGGACAAAAGCTTTCTTAGAGAAAGCAAACAGCTCCAGCAGCAGCTTCAAAGCTGTTGGGAGTCTCATGTGGAGATGGGAAAGCAGCTCTGAACCTGTTGGATTTCACATCCCATAGAACACAAATTGGACCATATTTTTCATGTCATTAAGTCATCCTACTGCATTGGAGCACTCAAAGCATTGTTTCTTCTTTCTCCAGCTTTTTTTCCCTTGATTTTTTTTTTTTTTTTTCCCAATTTTTTTTTTTTTTTTTTTTTTTTTTTTTTTTTTTTTTTTTTGCAAAGCAATGGGATGAAGTCTACCCAGAAGGGCATCAAACTGAAATTGTGAATCCCTCATGGGTGAGGGGATACAGGACACCCCTGCACCTCCAGGAAGGAGCTGGATGAAGATAACTCTGAGTCTGTGGAGCAGCAAGAGCACAGGGTTTTCCCCCTTGGGGCAGGGGATGGAGTTTATCTCCTCCTATCTTATTGTCCCAGAGTGGATTCCATGGGCTGTTCCAGGCAGTTTTCCTCAGGGATGCACAGCCACTGGAGTGTTCCCAGCACTTAGCTGGAATCAAAGAAGTGAAATTCTCAAAGGTTGGTAAATAGACATCGAGTAGGAAAAATTGGGGGGGAAAAAAAATCGAGTTGATCTTATCCAGTGAGACCTGTGGGGTTCCTGTGCCTCTAAAGCTCATCCTATTGCTCAGCAGTGTTGCATTCAGAGTGNTTTTATATATAAAAATGGGGTTTAGATATAAAAATGGGGTTTATATATAAAAATGGGCTTATTTCTTTCATTTTTAATATTTTTTCCTGCACAATCAAGCTCTTGGTGCCCCTCCTGGATGGGAGGTGGGGGGCACACCTCGTACATCCCATTTTCTGGGGATGCTGTCACTCTCCTTATGGCAATCCAAACTCCGGGGTGTTTTTATTTACTTGGAGGACAGGCTTTGAGCGACAGATCAAATGGCCAGATTTTAGTGTGTGTTAGGAAAATTAGTTAATTTGGCTGGAGAAATCAAGGTTCCCCATGGAGTTTGCAGGGTAGAACTTGCTTCAGATGGTTGGTAAACAAAGGGATGTGTTGCTAGGATTGTGAAGTTCAATGGATTTTGCTTTTGCAACCCACTGTTGCAGTTTTACTCTTTCCCTTTCCGTCTGGGAGATATTTCATTGCCTCTTACTTTTTATGTTTTCCTTCTGATTTTTCTTTATTATTATTATTTTTTTTAAAAAAAAATTTTGATTTCTTTCAACAACCCTAACAGCAGGATTTGCATTTGCACGCTGTTTCAGGGGACATTAAAAGAAAACCCCAGATGACAAATAAACAGCAAAAATACCAAGTGAATTTTAGCAGAAGGGATGCTGGGGGAGCCTGGACGAACCAAAAGCATCTCAGCTGGGTTGGGCATGAGCATCCTGGAGCAGGTGAAGGTGGGGAGCAGGGAACAGAGGAGCACAAAGCTGTGGG